>JAEACV010000866.1:0-49552 GCA_016432835.1 Brassica nigra | reverse complement strand
CAGACCGAGCATGATGGGACCGAGACCAGGACGAGGGTCGCCGACCGGCGCCAGCTTGGGGCGCCAGGCCGCTTGGGATGCCTGCGCCCGGCAGGCCGCTTGTGGGACGTCTGCCGCGGGGGCTGGCTGCTTGCGCCGGCCGGCTTGCTGGACGCTTCTGCCGCCGGCGCCAGGCTATTGCGCCGCCGGCATGCTGCGTGCGGCGGGCGCTGGTTTGCCGCGCCAGGCCGGCTTATGGACGCCTGCCGGGCGCCAGGTTGGCTGCCGCCCGGCGCCAGGTCGACTATGGACGCCGCCCGCGCCAGGCTGGTTGCCCGCCAGGCGGCTTGGGACGCTGCGCCGGTGCTAGGGTTCTCTAAAGCCCGTGGGCTTTTCGTTACCGATCTTTCCCCGTTGGCGTCGGAAATCTTTGAGTTCGAAGGATCTTTAGCCGTAGATTTCGAGATAACCGCTTTTGACCCCAACAAGATCTTCCGTGATTCCTCGAGTATCGGATCGAGATGGACTTGGATTAGTAGACTTTCCGTCTTCAAGGGTTTGAGTGATGAGGCTTGAACTTAGATGTTTAAAATATGAACTTTTAAACAATGAGAAGGCTTTATGGAAGAATCATTGTAGTTCGGACAATCCGGACATGGGTTTAAGGGACCAAGATGCTGCCATTGCCCGAGATCACGACGATTGCACAGATGGCGCCATGACCCTTGCCGCCGGCGACGGAGACGACAGGCCTGCGGCGGGCGAGGAGAGGACGAGCCTGCCGTGGCGGCGCGGGCGTGCCTGTCGCGGCGCCGGGCGCTGCCGCCCGGTGCCAGGCGTCTGCCGCCCGTGCCGTGTCCCGCGTCCGCCGATGCCTGCTGTTGCTTGCCTTCGTTGATCCCCGGGGCTCACGGTCCGTTCATGCCTTCCGTGAGTTCATCGAGTGACGACTGTTTCTTGGTTTTGATCGTCACTTAGTTTTCTTTCGAGGACTTTCGGGTGACGATTTCGTCGTTGACCAATTTTGACCCCAACAGTTAGCCCCCCAGCTAGCTAGGAACCGTAGTGCCTTTCGGGTCCTGGCTTGCGGTATAGCCGTATGGGAAGGTGTAGAGACGTAATCGTTTGCCGAAAGTCGGGGTAAATAGTGATTTTACCTCCTTTATAAGGATGGAGTAAGAAATCTCATTCATTCTTACTTCATCATAAAAAATTCATCTCTCTCAAGAATCCTTTCTCTCTCTTTAAGAATAATGTCTTCAAGATCCTCCAAGAGAAATTCTTCTTCCCATTCATCCTCGCATGACTCTCCTTCCCATGTGACGGTGAAGCAAGAGGAGTTAGTCGAGGAGGAAGCGAAGAATGCGTATTACCGAGCCCTTGTGGGCTCGGCTCGACCTCTGCCAGATGTCCCTGTTCCGAAGAGACCTTTGAGGCAGCCTGGTGCTCCCTTTACGCCGAGCTTGGTTTCACGTAAATATCTCAGGATTCTTCGAGATTTTTACCAGATTCCTGATGGAGTCAAATTCCGGATCCCCGTCAGTAACGAGAGTGCGAGGAATCCTATGGAAGGTTTCTTTACATGTTACGAGGCTTTCCTTACGTATTGCCGCATGTGGTTCCCGATCCCCGGTACCATTGTTCGTGCACTTCGTCACTTCGAACCTTCGATCAGCCAGCTCAGCGTTCCTGCCTTAGAGAGTTGGCTTGGCGTACTGATCGCAAGTTATGAGCTCGGGATCGATCTTTGTCCCGGTGATTTCGAAGGTCTTTGTGGGAATCGAAATTCACACCGTCAATTTTAATGAATAAGATTGCGGAGGAAAGCCAAGTTAACCCGACCCTTGAAGGTCGGATTCTCGACAGCCAACGACAAGTGACCGAATAAATGCGGAAAAAGTTTTGTTAAGATTTGAGACTGGACCTTAAGAAAGGCTGCCTACGCACCTTCGAGGATCAAGTCGGACGTAGTTCAGTTTAGAAAGAATTGAACAAGAGATCGAACAGTCTGGGCAGGTTCGATCTAGTATGGCGTTGTCATAGAAACAGGCATGTCGAAGATAATGCCTAGGGTTTCTATGTGCGGAGCTTTAAGTAAAAGAATTGTCCGATCCCTCCGAGAGGAGCGGAGATTTTCGAGCAGGAGGCGGCCAGACGTTCTAGGGCCTGGTTCGTCTAGTATGAGCGTTGGTCATAGAAGCGGGCATGTCGAAGATAATGCCTAGGGTTTCTATGTGCGGAGCTCTGAGTAAAAGTATAGTTAGATCCTTCCGAGAGGAACATGGGTCTGCGGAGAAGATAAAACTAGAACGAGAGGCGCCAGACGCTCTAAGTCCTGCCGCTGGCCTAACCGCCTAAGTTCTAAGTTCTCTAAGTCTAGATTCTAGGATTTTCGGATTTCTTTCTCTTCTGCCCTTGCTCTCCTTATATATCCACTCCAAGGTCGGTTTGCCTTAGGATGATGGACCTCGCCTTTGGGCCCAAGCTTATCTCTTCAGGAAGTATTCCATTTTCGTCGATCTTTGTAATTATCCTCGAGTTTTCGGTGACTTGATGTTTATCCGATGTTCGATATCGGACAAACCGTCATAGCCTGATTGGGCCTGAATTCCTAAAATCGTAAGTTAGTCCGTGGACTTGTCTTAAGTCGTTAAACGTTTTATACGATTTCTCGGAAAGACTATCTTTCTCGTAAAATAAACCGTATAACCTAAAGGATCGATGTTCAAGTTAATCGACCTTGTTTTATACGATATCTTCTACGAAATCCAATCCTTCTAGTTTTTGTCGTAAAACATCGAGGGCGATTCCAATCGAAGTCGTAGGATGTTTATTCGTAGCCGTGATCGTCCCAAACTCATGATGATTGATCCAAACAAGCCAAGATGGGATCAGACCGAACACGATGGGACCGAGACCAGGACGAGGGCCGTCGACCGGCGCCAGGCGAGTGCCGCCGGCGCCAGGCCACCACGCGAGTGCGCCGGCGCCAGGCCAGCGGCGGGTGCCGCCAGCCGCCAGCCAAGCGGCGACGGTGCCGCAGGGCCAGTGCCGCCGGGCGCATGGTGCGGGCCAGGCCAGCCCGGCGACGGTGCCGCCGGGGCGCCAGCGTCCGAGCCGCCAGCGCCAGGTCGGTGCCGCGGCGCCAGGCCAGCCGCGTGGCGGGCGCCAGCGTAGGCGGCAGGCGTGCAGCCCGTGTCCGCGGGTGCCGCCCAGGCCGTGCCGCCCGCCAGGCGCCCGCATCGCGGGTGCCGCCCTGGTTGGTGCGCCCGGTCGGTGCCGCGCCAGGTCGGTGCCGCCGGCATCGGTGCCGCCCGGCGCCAGGTCGGTCGCCCGGCCAGTCGGTGCCGCCGGCGCCAGTCCAGCCCGCGTGACGGTGCCGCCGGCGCCAGGCCGGTGCCGCCGGCGCCAGGCTGAAGATCTCGGCGAGGGCTTCGATTTGATATCTTGATCGTTTTCTGGTTCCTCACGGTTTGAAGAGAACGACCTCAAGTTTCGAGGCAGATTCTTTTGTGTTTAGGGTTTTGTGGTGATCGAATCTTGATGTCGCTGGGCGGACCGATCTTTCGGAGACTCGTCGCAGCGCCCGTAGTCTTCCGATCTCACAGAGAGTGGATATTCTAATTTGAGAAAATCTTATAACTTCTTTTCAAATTATCGAGACTTTTGTTTCAAAAATACTTTCTAGAGACTTTCAGTCATTGATTCCGTCGTGACCGATTTTGACACCAACAGTTAGCCCCAGCTCGTTAGAACCTTCGTGATGTTCTTGCGAGCGATAAGACATGTCAGGTAAGATAGGCGGAATTAATGGTTGAAAGGCTCCGTTGAAAGTGGTAAGATTGGGGCTCGCCTTTGAAGGCTGCCTACGCACCCTTGTTGTAGGGATCAAGCCTTCCGTAGTTCGTTTTGGAGTTTAAGACCCTTGTGATCTGTTTTCGGCGAGACTTATATGGTCTGGTTATGTGTCATGAGAGACTTTCGAGCATGATGCTGTTGATGTATTTGTTTTTGATTATTTATGAACTTCAGTTTTTTTGAAGTATGAGAAAGAGGGTGTGAGTTGTCGTCTCATTCCTAGTTCCTGATGATCACCGTACCTATTGTTTGCATAAAGCGAGATTTTCGCGGTTTACCGATTCTGCTGAAAGTTCGTGAAACGAATAGGCTTAAGTGAAGAGACAAATTTTGGATCTCGTATACCATACTATGTCTGTGAGATGTCAAGATCCAGCGTGGCTGGGTTTAGGCAAGACCTAGGTTTACTCTCGGACTGAGGCTTTGCGATGACAAATCGGCTTCGTTTTGCCTGTTTGCGATTTTAACCTGACTTCGTACCGTTTAAAATCCGCGAATTGTTGTCGGCTTATATGATTTGTGCGTGAGTCGAGCTACTTCCTTCTGAAGAGCTAAACCAAAATTTGGATTTCTTGTATAGCGCTATGTTTATCCTTGTCGGATGCAAGAGAGCCTACCCTTGAAAGGTGGCTATTTGTCTGTTTAGGGCGTTAGAGTTCGTTTGTTGTGATCAGCAACAACGAAATGATGCCAGTTTAGAGGCATGTTACCGTTTAGAGGTGTGTTTGTATGTTTTGAGTTCTAGAGGCGAGGATTTCATCTGGAGCGTTTTGAAAAGAATGTCCGGCGTTAGCGGCGCCTGCATGCTGAAGGTCGAGTTTTCCTTGTGCGCATTCGTGGTTGAAATGTTCGCGGGCTTGGAGATGTTTTGCGAATGTTAGCAGCCAGAAACTGTTGTTTGGTTTGCAGGACCAAGAGGTCGTAAGTTTGACCAGGAGAAGCGTCTACATTCACAGTGCTTCGTGAAGTGTTGGCCTTCGGGATTTGATTGTATATATTAAGGATGACTCGTATAACTCTTGGAGCCTTGTCACGGTGTTTTTTTCATGCGTGTTTACGGGTATAGAACTTAATCGATTGACGATAAGTTTAAATCTTCCGTTAACCATATGGTTGTTAGGACTGAGTTTTGGTATGAAGAGTTTATCATTATGATTTCCGATTCTGGGTTATATGACAAATTGCTTGCGTAATAGTCACGTTCTATGAACAAATCGTGGATTGTTGTTTTAGCCGTTAAGTGATTGGGCGATGGTCGCTCAGTAGCTTTGGATTGGCATGGAGGCTAGATTCAGCCGTATCGCCAAGGAAGTTGTTGGTAAGCGATCAGACCATGACCCTTATTAAGGTCATGTTAGTTCTGATTGTCCTTAATGGGGATGCGAATTCAGGTCGGGCTTTACGGAAGGCGTAGTTGGCGAGGGCCAAATAGCGTTGCGAGATAGACATGCCAAGCATAGCGGAGTTTTCTGAGTTATGGCTGATGGCTTTTAGAAGCGATCTTCCACTTTAGGTTTCAGTTATCGATGAATGGTTCATTATAAATTTTTTTTTGTTGCATGAAAATCGTTTCATTTTATCCGAGGGACAAAGTTTAAAGGGATCGGCGCAGGACACGTGCGGGTTCGTCTGCGTGATTATTTCCTGCTCGGACGTAACGCTGGGAGTGAAAGCAGGAGCCAGAAACCTTGTGGCGAAAACTGTCTATGTCAGTTACCCGTTGGACCCATTATGTTTATTTCACGAAAGTTGCTTTGTATGAATTGACTCGACCATACAGAGGATTTTTCGTAAAAGTGATGTAAGGGTTTTCGTAAAGGCGTTTCTCACAAATTACTTGCGATATTAGCGACCACGGATTATGTTTTCCTCATTCACTTTTGCGTACTGCGAAATCGTTTTGCATGAGACCGATCATGTTTTTCCATAGGCTGTTTTGTTTTAAAATGTTCTTGTTATAAGAAAGTAATGGATGACCGGTTTCATGGAGATAGAAAATCGCAGATTGTTAAAGTAGCGATGTTTCCGCGGATTACATGGGAGATGTTTCGCTATGATTTCGACCTTTGAAAGCTGCTTGAACTACTTATGAAGTTTTACTGAAGGTTATTTCGTTATTTTAAGTAGTTTACCGTCATGCTATTAGTCTTGATGCTGAAGCAAAAGTTTTGAAGATGGGATTATCACGGATATAGTATCATTACCTACTTCCCTTTTTCTTTTAAAGAAAGCGGGTTAGCCGTTCTTCAAAGGCTTGTATGCGTTTTTCTTTCTTTTAGGAGCGGGGTGAGTATGCTTTTAGAGCAGCGTGGCGATCGTTTCGGTTTTGAGACTAGATCGGTTTGCATGTTCTGCCTGGACAATCAAGGAGCGATGGAACAAGACTGGAAATTTTGCCTAAGACTTAGCTTGCTAGACTATCCACCAGGTCCTAAGTTCCCTAAATTCTCGGCAGTTTTCAAGGCGTTTTGTTCCTGTCCTACAAAAATTAAAACCTTTACAAAATTTTGAAAATAGTCTTTTGAAGGTTCGGCATTTCGAAGGAATCCCATTTCCTCATATAGTCGAGGCGATTGGTGTTTAGAATAACCGTGATCGTACCAAACTTACGAAGATTGATCGAACAAGCCAAGATGGGATCGGACGGGCACGATAGGACCGAGACCAGGGCGAGGACGTGGACCGGCGCCAGGCGGGTGCCGGCCAGGCCGGCCAGCGTGGCGAATCGCCCGGCATAGGCCGCCCGTGATGGTGCCGCGTAAGGCGGGGTGCCGCCCGTGTCCAGCGTGCCGCCCGGCGCCAGGCGAGCGTGATAGGTGCCGCCCGGTAGGCGAAGTGCCGCCCGGCATCAGGCGAAGGGCGCCAGCGCCGTCCCGCGTCAGCGCCGCCCGGCGCCAGGCTGCCGCGTGCCACGGTGCCAGGCCATCTTGCCGTCTGTGGGTTTTCGTTGTTCGATCTTTTCCCGTTAGTCGTTCGCGGAAATCTTTGAGTTTGGGAAGATCTTTAGCCGTAGATTTCGAGATAATCGTTTCAAATCAAGCGAGACTCCTCGAGTATCGGGATTGAGATGGACTTGGATTTGTAGACTTTCCGTTTTCGAGGGTTTGAGTGATGAGGCTTCGAACTTAGATTTTAAATCTGAATTTGTTAAAAATCGAAGGCGGAAGAATCGTCATGTTTCTCGAACAATCGAACATGGGTTTAAGGGACCAAGATGTTGCCGTTGCCGAGATCACGAGGCGACTGCGGATGAAGCCAGCACCCTTGCCCGCATCAGGCGACCAGCGTGTCGCGTGCGCCGGCGCCAGGCGTCCAGCGATGTCGCGTGCGGCGCCGAGCCAGAACACGCCTGCGCCAGACCGGCCAGCGTGTCGCGTGCCGCCGGCCAGGCGGCCAGCGTGTCGCATGCGGCGCAATTCGAAGTGCCGCCCGGTATCGGCGCGTGGCGTGCCGCCGGTGCCAGGCGGCTTACGCCCGTGCGTGTCCAGCGTCGCCGATGCTGTTGCTTTCGCCTTCGATCCCGGGGCTCCACGGACTCAAAGACGAGTTACGAAATACTCAGGCAAAGATGCATGGTACTGAGACAGGACCAGTCGTCCATATGGGACGGAGATCCTTCTTATGGGCGAGGTGGTCGAGACAGCGACATTGTTTTCTTCGTAAAATCTCAGCGGAAGCTCGATTGAGGCGAAGCGAAAACCATCTTGACCTAGACTCAAAGGAGAGAAAGTGAGGTTTCCACAGGCGAGGTGGCCATGGGCGAGGTGACCTTGGTGATGGTTGTTCTCGTCCACGGGCGAGTGGCGGAGAGTGATTTTGTTCGTTAAGTAAAATCTCAGCGGAAACTCCGATTGAGGCGAAGCGAAAGCCACTTTGATCTAAACTCAAAGGATAACGAAGGTGAGTTCGCCCTGTGGCGAGGTAGCCATGTCGGAGGGTGAGGTGACTTCGGTAATGTTTGTCCTTGCCACGGCGAGGTGGACAGTGACTTTGTTCTCTTCGTAAAATCTCAGCGGAAACTCCGATTGAGATGAAGCGAAAGCCATTTGACCTAGACACAAAGGAGAACAAAGTGGGCTCTTACTAAGGCGGACTGGGAAGACTGATCTTACCCTATGGCAAGTCGTCCTAGTAAGATTAAGCTCCGACCTCCTTTCGTTTTCCGTTTGTTCCTCGAGAGTTGTTTGTAAGAAGTATGGCAGTGGGAATCGGTGAACCGATTTGCCGTGCTTCTGTTCTGCGAGTAATATAGGGTTTCCCAAGGTTTGAGGAGAATAAGTTTTATTTTCGAGAGGTTCGAAGGCGTTTTTGTAGAAACCTTGCTCGTTCGCGATTTTCTAACTTGGTAACAAGGCGAATTTTTGGGGTTTGATAGATTTTATCGTTGCCCTTTCTGTTTAGATAGAATTGCGAGCTCGTTTTCGTGCTCTTCCTGTGGCGGAAAGCGGCTAGGTTTTGATTTGCTTTCGAGCACCGTGGCGTTTCGCGTGGCGTTGGCCGTAGGAACAGTCGCTGCTGGAGTTGTTTTACCATCGTTGGCCAAACTGCAACTTTTTCTTTCATATTTCGGACATCGGTTCGATCAAGCTTTGCGGCCGTATGAGTAGAGTAATCCGTCCCCTCTTCGCCAAACTGTAGGAACCGAAATTCACCGTCAATTTTAATGAATAAGATTGCGGAGGAAAGCCAAGTTAACCCGACTTTCCTTGAAGGTCAGTTTCTGCGACAATAGCGACAAGTGACGAATAAATGCGGAAAAAGTTTTGTTAAGATTTGAGACTGGACCTTAAGAAAGGCTGCCTACGTACCCTTTCGAGGATCAAGTCGGACGTAGTTCAGTTTAGAAAGAATTGAACAAGAGATCGAACCGTCTGGGCGGGTTCGATCTAGTATGGCGTTGTCATAGAAACAGGCATGTCGAAGATAATGCCTAGGGTTTCTATGTCGCGGACTTTGAAGTAAAGAATTGTCCGATCCTTCCGAGGAGGAGATTCGAGCAGGAGGCCAGGCGTTCTAGGGCCTGGTTAGTCTAGTATGGCGTTGGTCATAGAAGCGGGCATGTCGAAGATAATGCCTAGGGTTTCTGTAATGAGCTCTGAGTAAAAGATAGTTAGATCCTTCCGAGAACAGGGTCTGCGGAGAAGATAAAACTAGAACAGTGCCAGGCGTTCTAAGTCCTGCCTCGCTGGCCTAACCGCCTAAGTTCTAAGTTCTCTAAGTCTAGATTCTAGGATTTTCGGTTCTTTCTCTTCTGCCCTTGCTCTCCTTATATATCCACTCCAGGTCGGTTTGCCTTAGGATGATGGACCTGCCTTTGGGCCCAAGCTTATCTCTTCAGGAAATATTCCATTTTCGTCGATTTTTGTAATTATCCTCGAGTTTTCGGTGACTTGATGTTTATCCGATGTTAGGGAAATCGGATAAACCGTCATAGCCTGATTGGGCCTGAATTCTTAAAATCGTAAGTTAGTCCGTGGACTTGTCTTAAGTCGTTAAGCGTTTTATCGATTTCTGGAAAGACTATCTTTCGTAAAATAAACCATATAACCTAAAGGATCGATGTTCAAGTTAATCGACCTTGTTTTATCTGATATCTTCAGAAATCAATCCTTCTAGTTTTGTCGTAAAACATCGGGGCGATTCCAATCGAGTCGTAGGATGTTTATTCGTAGCCGTGATCGTCCCAAACTCATGATGATTGATCCAAACAAGCCAAGATGGGATCAGACCGAACACGATGGGACCGAGACCAGGGCGAGGGCCGTCGACCGGCGCCAGGCGAGGCGCCCGGCGCCAGGCCAGCCAGCGGCGGTGCCGCCGGCGCCAGGCGAATGCCGCCCGGTAAGGCCAGCCAGCGGCGGTGCCGCCCGGCGCCAGGCGAGTGCCGCGGCGCCAGCCGATGCTTACGAGTGCCGCCCGGTCAGGCCCGATGTCAGCGGTGCCGTCCGGCCAGGTCGAGTGCCGGCGGCCAGGCCAGCCAGCGTGGCGGTGCCGCCGGCATCAGGCGACCCGTGTCCGCGAATTGCCGCGCCAGGCGACATCAGGTGCCGCCCGGTATGGAGTCGAATGCCGCCCGGTATGGTCGAATGCCGCCAGCGAGTCGGGCCGGCAGCCCAGCGTGGCGTGCCGCCGGCGCCAGGCCAAGTGCCCGCCCGCCAGGCTGAAGATCTCGGCGAGGGCTTGATTTGATATCTTGATCGTTTTCTGGTTCCTCACGGTTTGAAGAACGACCTCTTGAAGTTTGAGGCAGATTCTTTTGTGTTTAGGGTTTTGTGGTGGTCGAATCTTGATGTCTTGGCGGCGGACCGATCTTTCGGGAGACTCTCGTCAGCACGCCCTTAGTCTTCGATCACAGAGAGTGGATATTCTAATTTGAAAAATCTCGTATAACTTCTTTTCAAATTATCGAGACTTTTGTTTCAAAAATACTTTCTAGAGACTTTCAGTCATTGATTCCGTCGTGACCGATTTTGACACCAACAGTCTTTGGAGCACTTTCGGACACGGGGAGGCGATGGCTACTACTCCATGGTGCCAAAAAGGATATGGCCATAATTCAGGGACTACCGAACCACAAGTCGTGGCGGGGCGTTTCTTCTATGTCGAATAGATGGTGATTCTGTCGAGGAGAGCTGCCTCCATCTATTTCCGCATGCATGGAACTTCAACCGAGGTATCTGATGAAAACTTCGTTGTCTATTTTGTTATTCGGAAGTCGCGAGTTTTATTGAAAAGTTTAAACTTTGTAGAAACGGGGCTGTTAGCATTTGCATGGTAATCTTTTTGTCAAGAGGGATCTCCTTCAAAGGCCGTTTTCTGGAAGTCCTTCACTCTTGAGCGGATTTGAGGCAGTAAGGCTTTACGGTCGAGACCCTGTCGACATGCGGCGAACGGTTATCGAAGCCCCTACTGTAAGCGAGATCTCGTAAAGGGAAAGAAATTGATGGTGGGGAAGGTTGGAAGATCCTTCACCGTTGGGGAAAACCTAGTTTTGTTCCAAGCGGAGAACCAGCGATTTTCCACTCCCCAACAATTTCTTTGGCGGCCTTCCTGCGGAGTTTATTCTGGCAGTCGCTGGAGGATGAGAAGAAACAATGGATTTTGCGAGGGTTCCCAGCGGATCAATGAGGTTTTGTCCTTTGAACTTCTTAACCGTATTCTTGAATCCGCATATATGTATATTTATTGATCTTGAATTTATGCAGGGACTAAGAGTGTTTGGCAATGCTTGACTCGAGTTTCCGTAAGTCTAGGATTGCTAATTTCAAGACAAAGAAGCTGGCGAGAGCTCTTCGATTCGAAGAGGTAAAGCGAAGCAAGCTGAGCTTCATGCTCGAGCCTTGTTGAAAGGAGAGGAAGGAGGATGGTCGCGCCGAGGTGGCGAGACAGGCGGAATCGTTGCTGCTGAGTTTCAATGTTTTAAAAGCTCAGGAGTTTGTTGGCGATTTCATGAGTGCGGGGCTCGGTCGTAAACCTTTACAAGTCGGAACCGGTTCTCTTTTGATTCGAGTTGCTGAGATGAAGGACTTTATGGCCGAGTGTGCTCATGCTGAGTCCTTAGTTCCTCCAGTCGAAAGAGTCCGGAGACTATGGGAACCTATCGAGGTTTCGAGGATCTGGTGGAGGCGATGAGCGCCGAGGTGGTGGGAGCGCTCAAGCGTGAGCGAGGAAGTGGACCAGCCTGCAGGTTCATTCGGGATTTCCGCATCTGGATTTCTCGATGTTGACTTCCTTTTGTGAATCGTATGTTTTGGCGTGTGTGGCGGTTTTAGGAGTTTTATTCTGCGACCGTGGAGGTTGCATTCTTATGTTTTAGGACTGGCGTTGGTGGCTTAGAATCCCGCCGTCTTTGCGGTTTTATGAATATGAAAATTTGCGAGATTTAGTCTTTTGTTTTGATTTATACTTTCGTCAAGTGTAGAGGAAAGAATCGAGTAGTCGCCATTATCCTAACTCTTTTTGTCGCTTAGTCCGTATGCTACTTTTAGCGGCGTTTTAGGTTGTAGCGATAAGAGACATGTTTTGGGATCTCGTATCACGATACTATGTCTGTGAGATGTCAAGATCCAGCAAGACTGGGTTTAGGGCAAGACCTAGGCTTACTCTCAGCTTTAAGGCTGTCGCGATGACTGATCGGCTTCGTTTTGCCTGTTAGTGATTTCTTCCTGATTCTTTTCGTTTAAAGTCGCGACTAGTTGCGGCTTATATGACTTGTGTTAAAGAATCGAGCTATCTTCGGAGTTTATCGAGGCAGCTAAACCAAAATTTTGGGTTTCTTGTATAGCTATGATATCCTTGTCGGATGTAAGAGGACCTTGTAGGTCTGACTACGAGTTTGTATTGAGTGAAGCGTTTCTGTAATGCGTCCGTCGGGGCCAATCGGGGCGTAAGTTAAGTCGCAGGTGGACTGTTTTAGCGGATGATCGAGTTTTGTTATCTTTTCAGAAGTTCGCGGCGTCTGGCGTTTCTTTTGAAGATATGATTTTCGTTTTCGAAGTGTTTATGCGTTAAGTGAGCATAAAAGATAGAAAGAATTTTATTAAAATTTGAAAAGTTCAGTACATGTCGCGGATATTTCGCGTTTTGTGGGAGTATAGGAGTATACGTACCCAGTCCCCTTTTGGTGAGGAGATAGCTGAACTTCGCCGGGTTTGACGAGCTGCCTCGTACCTCTTCGAGGATCAAGCCATCTCGTAGTTCTGATAGTTGCGCAGACGTTTTACTCCCGTCGTTGCCGTTCGATCGTGCTGGTCGGATCGGTGGTTTGTCTTGAGGGTTGAGCTGTCTGCTTTTGGCGGTGGACTCGGAGGCTTTGTTGCTGTCTTGAATCGTTGCCTGTTAGGATGATTGGATCATCTTTTCGAGTCTTCAGGAATGTTGTGTGATTCCTTTGCTCGTTTGGGTTGGCGCTGGGGCGTTCGATCTTTTCCAGTTTGAACTTCGGCTAGGTAACAGAGTCTCGATTGTTTCTGACTACCCGGATGACTGCGGTTCGGTGGAGTCGGAAATTTGATGCAGGTGATATGTGGATGGTACTGCCTTCATGGAGTTGATCAAGAGGTTCCCATGATGGCATTGTAGATGGCGGGTTGTCGACTACTGCAAACTTCGGCGATCTTTGTGACTTCTTTCGCCATGACCGGGAGCTTAATTCTCGAGGGTCATGGAAGTGGCGCCGAAACCAGTCAAAGGTTTTGGCTCGGGGCGACTTCCCAAGTGGGATCTTCATCCTGTAGAGGGTGTCGCGGAAGATAGCGTTGACCGTACTTCTGTCGGCGAGGATGCGGCCGACCGAGATCCTGGATTACCGATCGATAACCAAAGGATGTAATGAGGTTTGTCGATTCCGACGGTTTCCTGTTCCTCGAAAGTGATCGTGTGGTTAGGAATATGGCTATCAGGAAACCAGTTGGAACTTGTCTTTTAGCCCGTAGGCTTTTATCGGCGAGACGAGTCTTGGTAGAACTTGATCCTCCGATGATCATGTTTACCCTCTGGCGACTGTTGTTGTTCCTTGGTCGTCCTGTCTCCTTCGCGTTTTCACCCGATTGATTTTGGTAGCGGTCCTCGAGACAGTTTTGTTGGTCTTTGGCGATTGAGTCAGAGCAAGTCCTTTATACTCTTGACCTTTGATAGTTAGCGGTGAGGAGCTTTGCGGCGAGCGGCGCCGAACTTTGCAGTTAGCGGTGGAGTGACCTCTGGTTTCGTGGAACTTCGCGGTAGGAATTATCCTTGTACTGGTTCCTGGTCAGGTGTTTCGGAGGTCTTGCCTTGCTCGAGTTGATGGCGTAGTTATGCTTTGGGCGTCTTCCTTCGTGATGGGCGTTCTTGTCGTTCTGAGAGGGTTTCTTCTTTGAGGGCGTTTTCTGTGGTCCGTGCTTTGCGATAGAAGTTTCATCTCTTCCTCCATGATGATGAAGTCCGTTGCTTTGTGGAAGTATCCTGGATTGTCGCGGCTTTTCCAGTAGTATCCACTTTGGAACTTTGACTTGTACCAGAGTTTTCCTCGAGCGTCGATTGCGACATTGTCGCTAATGCCGTTACTCTGGCCATCACCAGTTTGAACCGCATGAAGTCGAGCGGCTCGTCTTCCTTCTGAGCTAGGCTCCATAGGTCCGCTGGACGTTTCTCTGTCCATGAACATGGAGTATTGTTTGAAAGCGCCGAGGCCAGTTGGCGGAAGCTTCGATGGAGTTCCTTTTGAGCGGAAGAACCATTGGCCAGCGCCTTTGAGGTGCTTTCGGCGAAGAAGACAATGACCAGCGTCGTTCGCTCGGGAGTTTGCACCTACCCATTCGATCTGGAAGGACTGTAGGTGCGACTTAGGATCCGTCGTACCGTCATAGGCCGGGATTTTGATTTTCCACAGGTCGAGATATGTGTCCGTGATCGGCGGTGAACGGCATTTTCCGTGCTTCCTCGAGAAGTCTATCGATCTGGCGGAACTGGTTGCTGGTGGATTCGCGATTTCACGCTTTCACTTCGGCTCGGTCTTTTGAGAGATTCGCGGAGATCATGGATCGCTATTGCTACCGGCGTTCCTCCGATTTTGTCGGCTGGTCGCGATGGATCGAGTTTGATCCTCGAGTTCTTCCTGCTCAATCAGTAGAGTTCTTCCTCCTCTTCTGTCATGGGCCTCGAAGGATACCGTCTGCCCGGCGGACTGGCCGGGTCCTCTAGGGTGGATGTCAGCGTCTTCAGTAGAGTTCTTCCTCCTCTTCTGATCATCGCTTCGGCGTCGCTTTCCTTGTTTCCGTGGCGGGGTGGAAGGTTCTGAGTCGTTTGCTGTCCTTTGGAGCCGTTTGTCGAGTGGGCTCTTCGAGGCATCTTTTTCGTTCTCGGGAGATCGAAGTCGAGTCTTCTGCAGCGTTGTGCCTTGGTGGATCAGCGGCGACTTGCTCCTGCAGTTAAGGTGTCGACCTGTTTTGCGGCGAGTTATCAGCTTGTCTGTTGTTCCGCCCGTTCCTGGAGGTGAACAGTTCCTTCATCATGCGGCCTCGGTGTTTGCATCAGCGGTGACTGTGGGCGTATCTCAGTTGGAGTCTTCTCAACGTTGGCGTCGGCGGGTGTTCCGTCTAGCGTTGGCTGGTCTTTGGTGGCGTCAGTAGACATGATCGGCGTGTGCAGTTCGCGAGATAGATAGATCCGTAACCCACCCTCCTTAGCGTCAAGCTGTAGGAACCAAAATTCGCACCGTCAATTTCGTTTGATTTGGAGGAAAGCCAAGTAAACCAACCTTCCTTGAAGGTTCGGATATCTGCTGGGCCACACGACACAATCAATGGAAATTAAGTTGTAAAATAAAAATGCGTAAAATAAAGCGAAAGAGATCTTATTTCGAATTGGCGTTTGGCGTGAACAACGGTAAGAAATCGGCTACAAGAGCTGTCGAAAGGTCCGCTAGTCCGGCCTAAATTTAACCTAATTGAGTCGCTCTAGTGAAAAGTGAAAAGGCTAAATTTGCTCTAAGTCCTAAAGTGCTCTGGAAATTATGTGATGATTTGCTCCTCGCCCAAAGCTCTCATATATACTCCTCTTAAGGCGGTCTATCTTCTTCGGGCTGAATCGGGCTTTTCCATTTTCGTCCATCTTAGTGTTTATCGGAAAACTTGACATTTATCTTGGAAAACTTGACATTTATCTTCTGGAAACTTGACATTTATCTCTTATGTGAGGATAAGGATAAACCGTCATAGTTATCCTTCCTTTTCGGAGCGTAAGTGGGCGTTTTGGCCATGTCGGGCGACCGTGATCATTATAGTCGAGACATTTTACGGTTTTGAAGAATAGTCTTTGAAGGTTTGGCATTTCCTAAGGAACCCCAATTCCTCGTATAGTCGAGATGTTTGGTGTTTAGAATAACGTGATCGTACCAACCTCACGAGGATTGATCCAAACAAGCCAGGGCTTGCCGCGGCCAGGCGACTTCTGGCGTCTATCGCGGCCAGGCCCGACACGGGGCGCCGCCCGTATGGGCAGGCACGCCCGGCGGCGGATGCGGGGCGCCTGCCGGCACCGGGCTGGCCTGCCGGCGAGGCGGCTTGAAGGCACGCCCGGCAAGGCTGGCTTGCCGCCCGGCATGGGCGGCTTGCGGGATGCTACCACCGGCGCTAGGAGTTCTCTGCCGCCGTAGGTTTTCGGTACCGATCTTTCCCTGTTGGCCGTTAGATGCGGAAATCTTTGAGTTGGAAGGATCTTTAGCGTAGATTTCGAGATAACCATTTTGGCGCCAGCAAGATCTTAGTGATTCCTCGAGTATCGGGATCGAGATGGACTTGGATTAGTAAATTTCCGTTCTTCAAGGGTTTGAGTGATGAGGCTTGAACTTAGATGTTTAAAATATGAACTTTTAAACAATCGAGGCTTTCGCGGAAGAATCATTGTAGTTCTCGGACAATCGGACATGGGTTTAAGGTACCAAGATGCTGCCGTTTCGAGATCACGAGGCGATTGCACAGATGGCGCCAGGACCCTTGCCACGGCGGGGGGAGACGACAGGCCTGCGCCCATGAGACGAGGAGAGGGCGAGAGCCTGCCAGCGCCAGGCGTCCTGCCGTCCGTGCCGTGTGCCGCGTCCGCCGGTGCCTGCTGTTGCTTGCCTTCGTTGATCCCCGGGGCTCACGGTCCGTTCATGCCGTCCCGTGAGTTCATCGAGTGACGACCTGTTTCTTGGTTTTGATCGTCACTTAGTTTTCTTTCGAGGACTTTCGGGTGACGATTTCGTCGTTGACCGATTTTGACCCCAACAACTTTGTGCGAATATGAATGGTTTAGATCGAATTGACTTTGATCTTCATTGCTCTAGAACATTGGATTATTTCGATTTGGATGTGTTTTGTTCGATGTGGTTGATTGGAATCGATTGGATGCGGTTATATTGAGAATGGTTTGTGGATCCATCTTTTCTAACCAACCCACAAATAGTACTGATTTGTCTACGGCTGTTCTCTCTCGCAGATCCGAACAAAGCACATCGCCCAGAGAGCATCGAGGCACACTGTGAACCAATCGACACCCATTGCCGAGCCTAACCCAACGTACCCATGGCCTCGGGAGCAGGAAGGTGTGGCTATCGATATTGAGGATCCAAGGCTCTTTGATATCAATGTCGAAGGGTGGGACAAAGAAAAAGCAAAAGCTTACAACGCTCTCCTCACCATCGACATCCAGCCGACATTGTACGTGCACCCTCCGACACTCGCCCAGCTCGGTCTCGACGACGATGTGCAGCGTATTCTCTCAGCCATTGGAATACTCGAGCTCTGCACCAAACCGCAAATCCTCATTCCAGAGCTGGTCCGACAAGCCCTGGCAACGGCGGAGATTTACCATGAGAACGAGCACCAGCCGACATTTGAGAACACTCACTTCCGCTTTATGGCTGGTGGGAAACATTGCTCCCTCCCGATCGTCAAGTTCAACGAAATCTATGACATATCCGACGATCCAAGGGAGGTCTCTCTCCTCAAAAGCTTTCCACCCGCCAAGATCTTTCGGGACCTGATCGCAAACGGAGACTTCAAGTCTCGCACAGCCTATCAGTCCCACATCCGCAATCCTTCAGTGCGGATCATTGCCAAGGTCTCCAGCAACTTGCTGTTCGCTAAGGACCAACCTCGAAGGTCACCAATGGAGAGCTCCAGATGCAGGCATTAGAGGATGAGATACAAGCAGCGCACGCAGGCATTCAAATCACGAAGGTTCTCACCAACCCTGGGTACTTACTTGCAGCAATGTTCGTCGCAAAGAAAGGTCTGCTGATGAGAGGTTCGCAAACGAAGGATCGATGTGGCAGTCTCCTCTCGCCATTGTTCCTCCACTTCGGGATCGACCACCTCGCCCTCGAGACCAACTACGAGCCATACTACATTGACATCCCCTACCTCATTAAGTGTAACATCCTCCGCGACGAGAGCACCTACATGTTCCAAGATAAGGCAGGGACGCAACTGTTCTGCAAACTCCTTCAAACAGAGATCACAAGCCTAGACAAGTTCGAGAACATCCGGTTCCTTCCAGAACAGGAGCACCTTTGCGATGATCCGCTGTTGGTTCACCAGGAGGACCCGGGGCATGGAGGACGTCGAGGACGTAACACCTGAGCCCAACTAAGATCTCGAGGACATCGAGGATGGCTTCGACGACGAGACGTACCGCCGCTGGATGATTGATTCACAGCGCAAGAACAACAGCCTCCTGAAGAGAACCTAAAGACCATCACCGGCGGTTGCTTCAAGGGTCAGCAAGAAAGAGAGGACGAGCAAGAGCAGTCTCAGCAGACAGGCCATCGACCAGGCAAGGAACCAGCTGGTGCGACATCAGGAGGAGAGCGGCTACCGCGGAACAGGCGTACTGCTGGACAATCCGGAAGCGGGGAGTCAGACTGATCCGCCACCAACACCTATCACCATTGTCTTATCCTTTTGAACTATTTATATTTCTGCAAGTTATTTGTTTTCTTTTATTATTTTGTGTGTTTTGGCCTTCCTCTATTTATATTCACAACCAGGGATGGTGTGAAGTAAGTCTAGGAGAGGCGCGTGTGCTACTAGTCTCTCTCTAGTTTTCTTCGGATTTTCTTTGCTGAGTCACTCCGTCTGCTTTGAGTCGTTTTGATCGAGTCTGTTTTAGGATCGAGTCAGTTTCTAAACTCTTGTGGGAATTAGGACCTTATTATGTGATGATCTTTAACCACCTCGTGCTTTAACCTTCTTATTCAGTGACCTTAGCAGTGACGAAAGACCCACACTTGGACCTGGAACACCCTAACTTATCTCATTTGACTCTCCAGAAGTTTTCAGCCAATCAGGTTACACTGGGTAGACTTAACTCCACCTAACTTGAACCTAATATTGACTGCAATTACTCTTGTCATGGGCACTAGATCAGGGAAACGAGAACAACACCCAGGACTTCTTTCTCTTTCTACCAACCTGGCTGTTCCTGAGTGGCTAGCTCATCTTTAGTTAGTTCCCACCTTTACCCAAGCCTTTATTCCACCTCCATGCATTCTATTTTTCATTTTTATGTGCAGATATGTGCAAAAATGCGGAGAGGAAAGGATCAACACAGTCTCTTTCTCGTACTGCTAAGGACTTCTGCCAGATCAAGGAGAATAGTCAGTTAGAAGCCGCTGCAGAACAGTCACCGCATGGCTCCGTTACAATCCATTGACTGTTCTCGCTGGAGAATAACAAAGGCAGTAAAGGTCAAGCGAGTAGACGATCACGGAACACCTTCACCCTGCACGTAACCTCCTTCTCTCTCATCACCTCGTCATTGATCTCACCTGTGTAAAAAAAAAAAAAATCTATGTATATTTCTGTGCTTTTCTTTTGAGATCACCGATGGAGAAAGAGGATAGTTGAGGCTCCTACACAAAAAAATTCAGTTGAAGCCAGATGAGGAAGAAGATTCTGCTGTACACATATAGGTAACGACTGCTCTCGGATTTGATCGATCGCAGCCACTTCTACAAACGACATACCGTCTTTCTTCACAACAAGGCTATGTTCGCGAGAGTTCCACTGAGACACTATGTGAGTTACGATGAGAAAGAACCAGGAGGAAGGACAAAGGAAGTTAGCACAAATGATAGAGAACATCGCCTTTGGGCCTGAGTTTATCTCTTTTGGTAATATTTCATTTTCCGTCGATCTTCGTTGCTATCCTCGAACATTGACATTTATCTGCGGAAACTTAACATTTACCCTACTGTAATAAGTTAGGATAAACCGTCATAGCTCTTACTGAGCTTGGGTCTCTAAAATCGTAAGTGAGCCCGTGGACAAGTTTCGAGCCTTCGGACGTTCATACGATTTCTCGGAAGATTATCTTTTCCGAAAAATAAATCGTATAGCCTAAAGAATCGATGTTCGGGTTGATCGTCCTTGTTTTACACGATACACTTCGTGGAAGAACTAACCTTCCTAGATCTAGTTGTAACACTTCGAGGATAACTCTAATCGAGTTAAACCGAGGAACGTTAAGTCCGTAACTAAGGTGCTATGACTTCACGGAAGCCACAAGTTGCGATCTAAATCGGACGGGCTGGGAACAGACTGGATGTACTGGCGCTGGGGACCAGCACGGGCGGCTGGCGCCCGGCCTGGACGAGCTGGCCCGGCGCCGAGGCCAGCGGCGAGCTGGCGCCAGGGCCAACGCGGCGAGCTGGGCGCGAGACCCATACTGACGGCTGGCGTAGCGCCTGGATGAGCTGGCCCGCGCGAGGCCAGCGCGGCGTGCACGGCGCCTGGACGAGCTAAGCAGCCAGCCTGGCACAGACGAGCTGGCCGCCGGCCCGGCGATATAACTCTTGGAGCCTTTTCCGCGAGTGTTTCTTTTCATGCCGTTTTTCACGGGTATAGAACTTAATCGATTGGCGATAAGTTTAAATCTTCCGTTAACCATATGGTTGTTAGGACTGAGTTTTGGTATGAAGAGTTTATCATTATGATTTCCGATTCTGGGTTATCGACAAACTTCTTGCATAATAGTCACTTGGCGTTCTATGACAAATGCGTGGATTGTTGTTTTAGCGGTTGGCGATTGGAGCAGTGGTCACTTTAATTAATTGGCATGAAGGTTGTTAAGGTCATGTTAGTTCCACGATTGCCTTTTAAGGGGATGCGAATTCAGGTCTGGATCCTTGAGGCTTGTATCGTTTTTCTTTCTTTAGGAAGCGGGATGAGTATGCTTAGAATCGTGGTGATCGTTTCGATTTTTCGAGATTAGATCGGTTTGCATGTTCTGCCTCGACATTCAGAACAATAGAACAAGACTGGAAAATTGCCTAAGACTTAGCTTGCTAGACTATCCACCTAGGTTCTAAGTTCCCTAAATTTTCGGCAGTTTTCTAGGCGTTTTCATTCCTTTCCTACGAAAATTAAAACCTTGACAAATTTTATAAGTTGGGCATACCTTAGTCTCATCGATCGTTCAAGGCTGCCTCTTGCCCGTTCCTCTTTGTTTCGTGACTTTTAGCGATTCATCGTCAAAGGACTTTGAAAAGTTTGATACTGAGCGAGAATTGGTTTTGATGAAATTGGCGAGAATATCGGACGGAGAGAGATATGAGCAGAAGTTCCTGTTCGTTTCTTACGTACTGCTGGTTAAATTGACAATGTGTCGCAGGAACATTACAGAATCGTTGAAACAAAGGGAGGAGAGTGGCGATAACTTCGAAGAAGGCTAAGGTGGGTGCTTAGACAAATGGAGACATTGGGCAAGGCGCCACTCAGTGAGGCTCTTAGCTCGTCAGGATATGGCGAACTGGTTAGGTCTGGACCTTATCGTTTCATATGATCTTGTATGACTTCACGAATGGTGTTTAGTAAAATATTGCCAAGCTTGATTTTCACGGAAGCTGTTTTAAAAGCGTTGTCGAGCTTTTATTTCACGAGAGTTATTCCATAAACTGTTTTCTTCCTGACAATAGACCGTCATATCCATCTTGGGCTCAGTCTTATTTTAAAATCGTAAGAGGGCGTTTGGTGGCGTTCCAGACCCTTCCTGGCGTTTTGGACTTCAGGCGTTTTACAATTTTTCCTAAGAAATCACCTTGACGTGATGTTGGCTTCTCAAAAGGATCCTAATCCCTCGTATAGTTGGAAAAACTGGTGTTCAAGCTAACCGTGGTTGTTTTATCACGATGAATCGGAATCCATTCGTCGTCGAACCTTTCATGATTTTTTTCAGAGTTTTTCCACGGCGATCTTAATCGAGGCGAAACAGGAGTATTGGGCTCACGGACTCAAAAGATCGAGTTACGAAAACTCAGGCAAAGATGCATGGTAATGAGACAGGACCGGGCTCGTCCTATGGCGGGACAGAGAATTCCCCATGGGCGAGTTGGTCGGGACAGCGACTTTGTTTTCTTAAGTAAAATCTCAGCGGAAGCTCCGATTGAGGCGAAGCGAAAACCATCTTGACCTCGACTCAAGGAGAACAAAGTGAGGTTTCCACAGGCGAGATGGCCATGGGCGAGGTGACCTTGGTGATGGTTGTTCTCGTCCACGGGCGAGGTAGCCGGGACAGTGATTTTGTTCTCTTCGTAAAATCTCAACGGAAACTCCGATTGAGACGAAACGAAAGCCACTTTGATCTAGACTCAAAGTATAACGAAGGTGAGTTAGACCTAGGGCGAGGTAGCCATGTCGGAAGGTGAGGTGACCTCGGTAATGTTTTTCCTTGCCCACGGCGAGGTTGCTGGGACAGTGACTTTGTTCTCTTAAGTAAAATCTCAGCGGAAACTCCGATTGAGATGAAGCGAAAACCATTTGACCTAGACACAAAGGAGAACAAAGTGGGATCTTACTAAGGCAAACTGGGAAGACTGATCTCACCCTATGGCAAGTCGTCATAGTAAGATCAAGCTCCGACCTCCTTTCGTTTTCCCGTTTGTTCCTCGAGAGTTGTTTGTAAGAAGTATGGCAGTGGGAATTGGTGAACCGATTTGCGTGCTTCTGTTCCTGAATAATCTAGGGTTTCCCAAGGTTTCAAGGAGAGTAAGTTTTGTTTTCAAGAGTTTCGAAAGCGTTTTCAGTCGAACCCTTTCGTTGAGATTTTACAAACTTCGGTAGTGGACCGTCATCTCAGCCTTGGGTTCAATCTTATTCTAAATCGTGAAGTGGGCGTTTAGCCACGATCCCCCTTTTGGGGCGTCTTGGGACTTAGAATTTTTTACGATTTTTCCTAAGAAACGGCCGTTGATGTGACGTCGGTTTAAGATAACCATAGCCGTTTTAGACGGCAGGCAGGAATCCGTCTCGACGACCATGTCTTTTATAAGTTTTCCCGAAGACTTTCTTTGATAATCCTAAGCGAGGGTTGTGTCCATAGACCGAGGATCGTGTTATGGGAACTTGGGCGAGGGTGCATAGTTGATAGGACCGGGATCGGGTTGTCCTCGCCCATGGGCGAGTGACTCCGTCACGGTTCACCTCGCCTTAATAGGTGGCCGGAGCAGTCACTGCTGAAATTGTTTTACCAGCGTCGATCACGAGCTGCGAGTTTGTCTTTCATATTTCCAGGCGCTGCTTTGATCAAGCGTTTTGCGGCCGTGAGAGTAAGAGTAATCCGTCCCCTCCTTCTAGCGCCAAACTGTGGGAACCGAAATTCACACTGTCGATTTTAATGAATAATAATGGAGGAAAGCAGCGAAAACCCTACTTTCCTTGAAGGTCCGGTTCTCTCGACAATAGCGACAAGTGACGAATAAATGCGGAAAAGGTTTTGTTAAGATTTGCGACTGGACCTTAAGAAAGGCTGCACATTACCCCTTCGAGGATCAAAGTCGGACGTAGTTCAGTTAGAAAGAATTGAACAAAGAGATCTATGCCTGGTTGGTCATAGAAAGCGGGCATGTCGAAGATAATGCCTAGGGTTTCTATGTCGCGGAGCTCTGAGTAAAAGAATTGTTAGATCCTTCCGAGAGAAGAGGTCTGCGGAGAAGAAGAAACTAGAACAAGAGGCGACCAGACATTCTAATTCCTGCCTCGCTGGCCTAACCACCTAAGTTCTAAGTTCTCTAAGCTAGCAGGAGTTCTCTAAGTCTAGATTCTAGGATTTTCGGATCCTCTTCTCTTCTGCCCCAGCTCTCCTTATATAGTCACTTTAGGTCGGTGGCCCGTTTAACCTTTAGCCTTTGGGCCTGAGTTTTCTCTTTTGGTAATATTCCATTTTTCCGTCGATCTTCGTTGCTATCCTCGAACATTGACATTTATCTCGAAAACTTAACATTTATCCTACTGTAATAAGTTAGGATAAACCGTCATAGCTCTTACTGGGCTTGGGTCTCCAAAATCGTAAAGTGAGCCCGTGGACAAGTTTCGAGCCCGGACGTTCATATGATTTCTCGGAAGATTATCTTTTCCGCCAAAATAAATCATTATAGCCTAAAGAATGCGATGTTGAGTTGATGCGTCCTTGTTTTACCGATACGCCGTGGAAGAACTAACCTTCCTAGCTCTAGTTGCAACGCCGAGGATAGCCACAAGGTTCAATCTAAATCGGATGGGCTGAGAGCAGACTGGATGTCTTGGCTTCCGGGACCAGCAGGCAAGCTGGCGCCTGGGCGAACTAGCGCCAGCTCATCGCGGGACTGGCGCCGGGGCCAACTGCTGGCCGAGCTGCGTAAACGAGGCGAGCTGACGCTGGCCGGCAGACGATGGCGCCAGCGCTGGCCTGGACGAGCTGGCGGCCAGTACTGACGAACTGGCCAGGCCAACAAAGGCGTGCAGCCAACGCCTAGACGAAGCTGGGCGAGCTGGCGCCGCCAGGGCAACGGCGAGCTGGCGCCGAAGCCAACGCAGGCGTGCCAAGCGCCAGTGCAGACCCGAGCTGGCGCCCAGCTCGAGGCCAACACGTCGAGTTGGCACCAGCGCTGGACGAGCAGCCCAGTGCCAACCGCAGGCGAGCGGTGACAGAGTGCCAACAGCTGAGCGAGCGGCGGAATTGCCAACAGGCGAGGCGGCGACGTGCCAACACGGGCGAGCGGCTCCCCGATGACAGCAGGCGAGCGGCGCGTTACCAGCCGCAGGCGTTCTGAAGATCTCGGCGAGGGCGATTTAATATCTTGTCGTTTTGTGGTTCCTCACGGTTTGAGAGAACGACCTCTTTGAAGTTTCAGGCAGATTCGTCGGACAGGCGGGAATAAGCTGGGCCGCCGCACGGACAGGACATGGGCTTCAGCGCCCGGCGCCAGACTAACGCAGGCGAGCGGCCCGGCTCCGGTGCCAGCAGGCGAGCGGCACCAGCGCCAGTGCCAGCGAGCGGCGCCGGCGCCAGTGCCAACACTGCAGGCGAGCCGGCGGTGCCAGCGATTTGAAGATCTCGGCGAGGCGATTTGATATCTTGATCGTTTTCTGGTTCCTACGGTTTGAGAGCGACCTTTTCGATACGGAAGAGTGGATATTCTAATTTGAGATAATCTCGTATTATAACTCTTTTCAAATTATCTGAGACTTTTGTTTCAGAAATAATTTCGAGAGACTTTCGTCATTGATTCCGTTGTGACCGATTTTGACCCAACAATAGAATGCTGTCTTCGCGATCGTCGGGTTCATCATGATTTGATTGTACGGAGAAGGCGTCCATAAATGATAAAGTTTGTTTCCTACTGTTGCTTCGACAAATTGATTCGATATCGCGGAAGTGGAAAGCAACTTTTCGACAAGCCTTGTTGAGATGGGTTCGGCCTGAACTTCGCCATTTGCCGTTTTCTTTTGACCATGGCGGAGTTAGCGAGCCAGTCCAGGTACCTGACTTCCGTTATTGACCACTTTAAGGAGTTTTCAACTTCCTCGTTTACTGACGCTCTGTTCCTAGTTTCCGCCTTTTGCTTGGCGGGTTTGTAGGTTGGGTCAATGTTGAGCTCATGGCAAGTTATGCGATGTCGATCCCTGGCATATCCTCAGCGGCCGCAAGAATGCTGAGTTCTTTTGAGACAGGCTATGAGCTTTGTTCTCAAAGGTTCGCGGAGGTTGGCTCCGATCTCGATGCATCGTTCCGGGAACGATTCGTCCAGGCAGACCGAGATTTCTGGTTCGCAAATTGGTTCGCGCTTCCCGTCTAGGGCTTCGATCCTCTGAGATTGCCAGAAGACGTCCGAGTCTTGTTCTGGGGCGTTCTTATCGGGAGTAGGCTTTACTTTTGGGAGGCTTTGCTGAGTTTTTCTTTCAGCTCGGCAGTGAAACATACTTGCTTCATCCTCGCGATTTCCTTGTATATAATGTCGATTCCGAGGGTTGGAAACTTTAGGCACAGATGGAATGTCGAGGGGATCGCTCGCATGGAATTCAGCCATGGAGTACCGATGATCGCGTTATACGATGTTGGACGGTCGACGACTAAGAATTCGCGGATTTGGCGGCGCTCCGCTTTAACCATGAGGCTGATCGGCCGAGTCATAGTAGCATCTCCCGAGTCGAATATCGGGCTAGGTTCTTCCGTGATGGCGCACAGGTCAACCTCCATTCTCTCGAGGGTACTCTTGTAGATAATGTTGGCCGAGCATCCGGTGTCGACTAACACTCTCCCTACGTCGATGTCCTGGATCGTTAGTTCGATTACAAGGAGATCGTTGTGGGGTTTGGCCTGGTCGGCCGTTGCCCGATCCTTGAATGAAACAACATCGCTGGCTACTGGAGCGACATCCTATATCCTTTATTGCTTAGTGACTTTTGAGTTAGAGAATTTGTCCCCCTCCTTCTAGCCAAACTATGGAAACTAAAATTCGCACTGTCAATTTTGATGAACAAATATGGAGGAAAACGAAGTTAACCCGATCCTTGAAGGTCGAATTCTCTCGCGAATCACTTTAGAATCGATAAAAGATAAGTAGCAAGATAAAATGAATGGTCGCCAGAGCGCCTTATTAGTTGAAAAGTATGAATACAAGATTTCTCAGAGAGTAGAGATATGCTAACTATCGGAACAACAGAACAAGAGGCGGCCAAGACGTCCTAAGCCTTGCCGTACTAGTCTAACCACCTAAGTCCTACATTCTCTAAGCTAGCAGGAGTTCTCTAAGTCTAAAATCTCGGATCCTCTTCTCTTCTGCTCCAGTCCTCCTTATATAGTCGCTTTAGGTCGGTGGCCCGTTTAACCTTTCTCCTTTGGGCCCAAGTTTATATCTTTTGGAAATATTCCTTTTTCCGTCAATCTTCGTAGTTATCTTCGAGTATTGACATTTATTCGCGGAAACTTAGCATTTATCCTACTTCCATAAGTTAGGGTAAATCGTCATAGCTCCTATTAGGCTTGGATCTTCAAAATCGTAAGTGAGTCCGTGGACACGCTTCAAGCCCTCGAACGTTCATACGATTTCTCGGAAAGATTATCTTTTCCGCAAAATAAACCGTATAGCCTAAAGAATCGATGTTCGAGTCGATCGTCCTTGTTTTACACGATACACTTTGCGGAAGAACCAACCTTCCTAGCTCTAGTCGTAAAACTTCGAGGATAACTCCAATCGAGTCGAACCGAGGAACATTAGGTCCGTAGCTAAGGTGCTATGACTTCACGGAATCCACGATGTGCGATCTAAATCGGACAGGCTGGGAACAGGCTGGACACGCCGGCGCTCGAGGCCAGGACACGGACGATCTGGCCCGGTACCAGCACGCGGCGAAGCCCGGCACTGGACCAGCACGGGCGAGCGGCGCCGCAGGACCAGGGCGAGCCGCACCGCGCCGACCAGAACGGGCGAGCTGGCGCCAGCGCCCGGGACCAGCACTGGCGAGCCGGCGCCAGCGCCCGGGATCAGTACGGGCGAGCTGGCGCCCGGGACCAGCATGGGCGAGCTGGTCCGCGCCGGGTCGCCTCCTTTTCCGATCCAACCTTTGTCGATTGTTTTTATGAAAGTCCGTAGACAGGAAATGATCTTAGCCGTTGATTTCGAGATAACCGTTTTTGACCCCAATATAGGGTTGCGGCTACATCATTATATATATGCTGAGACTTGTACATGCACAAGCTCATTAAAGGAACACGCTCCTTGTGTTTCAAATTACAAAAGAAAATAACAAAACCATAGTCTAATTATAACATAAGATAGAAATGCATCCGAGATGCACCCATGATGCATCACCTAGGAGATATGTAAGTGAACTTGATGCCTCATTAAAAAACCTTGATTAGAAAACCCAGTGGGACAAAACTAATCAAGGGAAAAAGAGTACACCAAGCCACTTGCCTAGATGATGATTAGCTTGATGGTAAGATCACATGAAGGGTGATAAGTGTGTCTTGACGGATCAAGCTTCTACCAAGACAGTCTTCTTGCTTCTTAGAGGTCTTGAGAACGTTTCCAACAGCTTCATTGAGTCTTCTTGTTCTTGCACGAGTCATGGGACCTTTGGGAATGGCTAAGACATCATCTTCTTCAGCTGGTTTCTCTTTAAGCTCTCCATCTCCACCAACTACCTTGAACTCTCCATCATTATCATCTTGCTGGTCCATGATCATATCATCCCCTCCCTCTTGAAAAGGATTTGTCCTCAAATCTGGCTCATCTGCAATAAAAGGGATCAAGTCAGTAATATTGAAGCTATTACTCACATCATACTTACCTTGCAAATCCAGCTTGTAGCCATTGTTGCTGATCTTCTTTGTGACCTCAAAAGGTCCATCAATCTGCGGCATTGGCTTGGATTTCTTTTCTTTAGGAAACCTCTATTTCCTTAGGTGAACCCAAACCTGGTCACCTACTTCAAAGACCATCTCACGCCTTCCTTTGTTAGCGTGTTTGACATACTGCTTGGTTTTATCCTCAATGTTGATCCTAGCCTGCTCGTGGAGTTGTTTCACCATCTCTGCCTTCTTTTTACCATCAAAACTGACCCTTTCACACTCAGGCAAAGGTATTAAATCCAAAGGAGAGGTGGGATTGAACCCATAAACAATTTCAAAAGGTGAAAACTTGGAAGCAGTATGCACAACATGATTATATGCAAATTCACAATGAGGCAAACAGTCTTCCCATGATTTCAATTTTTTCTTTATGAATGCACGCAAAAGAGTGCCTAAAGTTCTATTAACTACCTCAGTCTGCCCATCAGTTTGTGGATGACAAGTAGTAGAGAACAATAGCTTAGTACCTAGCTTAGACCAAAGAGTCTTCCAGAAATAACTAAGAAACTTAGTGTCTCTATCAGAAACTATAGTCTTAGGCATGCCATGTAAACGCACAATCTCTTTAAAGAACAGGTCAGCAATATGCAATGCATCATCAGTTTTGTGACAAGCTCTGAAATGCGCCATTTTTGAGAACCTATCCACAACAACAAAGATTGAGTCTCTTCCGGTTCTAGTTCTAGGCAATCCAACTATGAAGTCCATAGAGATATCATTCCAAGGATGATAAGGGATGGGTAAGGGAGTATACAAACCGTGGCTTTGAACCTTTGACTTAGCTTGCTTACATGTTGCACACCTCTCACAAAGTTTCTCCACATCTTTTCTCATCCGAGGCCAAAAGAAATGATCCTGCAATGTTTTAAGAGTCTTTGCAACACCAAAGTGCCCCATGAGGCTTCCTCCATGATATTCCCTAACAAACAAGTCTCTCAAAGAGCAATTAGGCACACACAATCGGTTGTTGGGGTCAAAATCGGTCAATGACGAAATCGTCACCCGAAAATCCTCGAAAGAAAAGCCAAGCGACGATCAAATCCAAGAAACGGGTCGTCGCTCGATAAAACTCACGTAAGGCTCGTCCACTCCCATCTGGCGCCAACGGCGAGGGTGCTGGCGCCCATCCATGTGATCGTCTCATGATCTCGGGCAATAACAACATCTTGGTCCCTTGAAACCCATGTCTGGATTTTCCGAAATCTACAATGAGTCTTCCGTAAAGCCTTCCCGATTGTTTAAAAGATTCATCTTTTAACACATCTAAAACTCGGAGCCACATTGCTCTCATCCTCGACGACGGAAAATCTGCAGATCTAAGTCCATCTCAAATCCCGATACTCGGAATCTCGCTGGATTAGAAACGATTATCTCAAAATCCACGGGCAGAGACCTCCCAAACTCAAAAGATTTCCGCAAACGCATGACGAGGGAAAGATCGAACAACGAAAACCCAGACGGCAAGACGGCCTGGCACCGCATCGCTGACGCTGGCTGGCGCCAGCGCACGCTGGACGCTGGCTGGCCTTACGCCGGGCACCTCGCCTGGCGCCGCAGCACGCTGGACGCTGGCTGGCCTGGCGCCGCGCACTCGGCCATACGGCGGCACTGCCACGCGGCCCGGGCTGCACTCGCCACGCTGGCCGCCGGGCGGCACCGCCCATACGCGGCACTGGCCGCTGGTCGGCCTGGCGTCGTCCGCTGCCCTCGCCCTGGTCTCGGTCCTATCGCGCCGGTTCGATCCCATCTTAGCTTGTTCGATCAATCTACGCAAGTTTGGTATGATCACGTTACTCGAACGCCACTTTCTCGACTAAACAAGGAATTGAGGTTCCTTCGAAACACCGAAACCTTCAAAGACTGTCCTTCAAAACCGTAAAACGCTTTAACGCCCAACGTGGCCAAACGCCCACGACGATTTTCCGAAAGGAAGGATAACTATGACGGTTTATCTTTATCCTCACATAAGAGATAAATGTCAAGTTTCCAGAAGATAAATATCAAGTTTCCAGAAGATAAATGTCAAGATTTCCAAGATAAATGTCAAGTTTCCGATAAACACAAGATGGACGAAAATGGAAAAGCCCGACTCAGCCCGCGAAGATAGACCGCCATAGGAGGAGTATATAAGGAGAGCTTTGAGCAAGAAGCAAACCAGATCACAAACTTTCAAGCACTTAGCACTTAGAGCGATTTAGCATTCTTTTCTGTTTTCACTAGCGAGGCGACTCAACTAGGATAGACTTAGGCACCAGACTAGCGGACTCCTCGACAGCCCTTACGGCCGCATTTCTTTTCTTGTTGTACACGCCAAACGAATTCAGAAATAAGATCTCTTTCATCAACTTTTACGATTTCTATTTTCGCAACTTCTATTTTTATTGATTGTTTCGTAGCGCCCAGCAGATATCCGGGACCTTCAAGGAAGATCGGGTTAACTCGGTTTCCTCCAAATCTTTATCGGAAATTGACGGTGCTAATTTCGTTCCTACAGTTTGGCGCTAGAAGGGGGTTACGGATCTATCTATCTCGCGAATGCACACGCCGATCATGTCGCCGACGCCACCAAGGATCAGCCAGCCAGACGGAACACCCGCCGACGCCAACGCTGAGAAGACTCCAGCTGGAGATGCGCCCGCAGTCACTGCTGATGCAAACACTGAGGCGCCAGGCAGATGAAGGAACTGCACCAGCGCGGCGAACAACAGACAAGCTGATAACCTCGCCGCAAAACAGGTCGATACCTTAACTGCGAGGAGCAAGTTGCCGCTGATCCACCAAGGCAGCAGAAGACTCGACTTCGATCTCCGGGCACGAAAAGATGCCCCGAAGAGCCCACTCCGAGGAAACGGCTCGAAGGACAGCAAACGACCTCGCAGAACCTTCCACTCCGGCCGCGGAAACAAGGAAAGCGACGCCGAAGCGATCGATCTAGATATCAGCGACCGATCGGACCCTTCCGGCGAAGACGCTGACATCCACCCCAGAGAACCCGGCCAGTCCGCCGCAGACGGTATCCTTCGATAGGCCCATGACAGAAGAGGAAGAAGAACTCTACTGGATGGAGCAGGAAGAACTCGCGGAAGATCAAACTCGGATCTATCGCGACCAGCGCCGACAGGTTCGGAGGAACGCCGGCAGCAATAGCGAGATCCATGATCTCCGCGAATCTCTCAAAAAGACCGTGGCTGAAGTGAAAGCGTAAAATCGCAGATCCATCAGCGACCAGTTCCGCCCGAGATCGATAGACTTCTCGAGGAAGCACGGAAAACGCCGCTCACCACTCGGATCACGGAAACACGATCTCAGACCCAGGGAAGATCAAAATCCCGGTCTATGACGGTACGACGGATCCTAAGTCGCACCTGCAGTCCTTCCAGATCGCAATGGGTAGGTGCAAACTCCCGAGCGAACGGACGCAGGTCATTGTCTTCTTCGCCGAAAGCACCTCAAAGGTGCTGCGCCGAAAGTGGTTCTCCGGCTCAAAAGGAACTCCATCGAAGCTTCCGCCAACTGGCCTCGGCGCTCAAACAGTACTCCATGTTCATGGACAGAGAAACGTCCGACGTGGATCTATGGAGTCTAGCTCAGAAGGAAGACGAAGCCGCGACTTCATGCGGTTCAAACTGGTGATGGCCAGAGTAACGGCATCAGCGACAATGTCGCAATCGACGCCCTGAGGAAAACTCTCTGGTACAAGTCGAAGTTCAAAGTGGATACTACTGGAAAAGCCGCTGACAATCCAGGATACTTCCACAAGGCAACGGACTTCATCATCATGGAAGAAGAGATGAAGCTTCTATCGCGAAGCACGGACCGCAGAAAACCGGCCCAAGAAGAAACCCTCGTGAACAAATACGCCCATCACGGGGAAGACGCCCAAGGCGAGCATAACTACGCCATCAACTCGAGCAAGGCAAACCTCCGAAACACCTGACCAGGAACCAGTACAAGGATAACTCCTATTGCGAAGTTCCACGAGACCAGAGGTCACTCCACTGCGAACTGCAAGGTTCTCGCCCGCTCCGCAAAACTCCTCACCGCGAACTATCAAAGGTCAAGAGTATAAAGGACTTGCTCCTGACTCCGACCGCCAAAGACTAACAAAACTGTTCTCGAGGACCGCTAATCAAAACCAATCGGGAAAAGCTGAAGAAGACAGACGACCAAGGAACAACAGCAGTCGCCAGAGGGTAAACATGATCATCGGAGGATCACAGTTCTACCAAGACTCTGTCTCATCGATAAAAGCCTACGGGCTAAAAGCCGAGACCAGTTCCAACTGGTTCCTGACAGCGATGTTCCTAACCACACAATCGCTGAGGAACACGACCGCCGAATCGACAAACCTCACTCGCGATCCTTTGGTAATCGACCTGGTCATCCAGGATCTCAAGTCGGCCGCATTCTCGCCGATACAGGAAGCACGGTCAACGCCATCTTCCGCGACACCCTCTACAGGATGAAGATCCCACTGGGGAAGTCGCCCCGAGCCAAAACCTTTGACGGGTTTTCGAGGCCACTACCATGACCTCGAAAATTAAACTCCTACCATGGCAAAGGAAGTTACAAAGATCGCCGAAGTTTGCAGAGTCGACAACCCGCCATCTACAACGCCATCATGGGAACCCCTTGATCAACTCCATGAAGGCAGTACCATCCACATATCACCTCGGTATCAAGTTCCCGACCGACCGAACCGCAGCCATCCGGGTAGTCAGAACAATCGAGACTCGTTACCTAGCCGAAGTTCAAACTAAAAGATCGAACGCCCGCGGCCAACCCAAACGAGCAAAGGAATCACACAACATTCCCGAAGACTCAAGAAAGATGATCCAGAATCATCCGAACAGGCAACGATTCAAGACACGACAAAGCCTCAATCCACCGCCGTAAGAGCGACAGCTCGACCCCGCACAAACCACTGATCCGACCAGCACGATCGAACGGCAACGACGGGAGTAAAACGTCCGCTGCAACTATCAGAACTACGAGATGGCTTGATCCTCGAAGAGGTATCGAGGCAGCTCGTCGAAACCCGGCGAGTTCAGCTATCCCCTCACCAAAAGGGGACTGCGCGATACTCCTATACTCCCACAAAACGCAAAAATCCGCAGATATGTACTCTAACTCAAATTTTAATAAAATTCTTTCTATCTTTCATGCTCACTTAAACGATCAACGCCTCGAAAACGAAAATCATATCTTCAAAAGAAACGCCAGACGCAACTTCTTAAAAGATAACAAAACTCAGATATCCGCAAAGACAGTCCACCAGCGACTTAAAATAACTCACCGCCGATTGGCCCCGACGGACGCCATAAGAAACGCTTCACTCAATACAAAATCGTAGTCAGACCTACAAGGTCCTCTTACATCCGACAAGGATATCATAGCGCTATACAAGAAACCCAAAATTTTGGTTTAGCATCTCGGATAAACTCCGAAGATAGCTCGATTCTTTTAACACAAGTCATATAAGCCGCTAATTAGTCGCGGACTTTAAACGAAAAGAATCAGGAAGAAATCACTAACAGGCAAAACGAAAGCCGATCAGTCATCGACAGCCTCAAAGCTGAGAGTAAACCTAGGTCTTGCCCTAAACCCAGTCTTGCTGGATCTTGACATCTCACAGACATAGTATCGTGATAATAGATCCCAAAACATGTCTCTTATCGCTACACCTAAAACGCCGCTAAAAGTAGCATACGGACCAAGCGACAAAAAGAGTTAGGATATGGCGACTACTCGATCCTTCCCTCTACACTTGACAAAAGTATAAATCAAAACAAAAGACTAAATCTCGCAAATTTTCATATTCATAAAAGCCGCAAAAGACGGCAGGATTCAAAGCCACCAACGGCCAGTCCAAAACATAAGAATGCAACCTCCAACGGTCGCAGGATAAAATTACTAAAACGCCACACATGGCCAAAAATTCAATTCACAAAAGGAAGTCAACATTGAGAAACCGGATGCGGAAATCCCAAATGAACTAGCAGGCTGGTCCACTTCCTCATTCACCGAGCATTCCCACCATTCTCGGCGTTCTCATCGGCTCCGCCTCCCAGATCCTCGAAACCTCGATAGGTTCCCATAGTCTCCGGACTCTTTCTTCTACCGGAGGAACCAAGGACTCAGCATGAGCACACTCGCCATGAAATCCTTCATTTCAGCAATCTCGAATCGAAGAGAAATCTGGTTCTGAGACTTGTAAAGGTTTACGATCAACCCCGCACTCGCGAAATCACCAACAAACTCCTGAGCTTCTTTAAAACATTGAAACTCAGCAGCAAACGATTCCGCCCGCCTTGCCACCCGCCATGCATATCTCTTCTTCCCTCTCCCTTTCCTCGCGCTCCTTTTTCGGCTGAAGCTCTTCCAGCTTGCTTCGCTTCTGTGGTCTTCGTTAGCAATCCTATTTGTCGGAACTCGAAAGCTCGCCCGCTTCAAGATCAGGCATGCTTATAAAGATTCAACGCAATAAGAAGTTTAGGGAAATCCTCGAAGTCAAGTTAGGAACCCGTTTTTTCAAAACTAGGCTCAACTGAGGAAAACCGCTTTTTTAACTAGGTTTTCTCCCAACGGTGAAGGACTTTCGAGCCTTCATCATCGATTTCCTTACGAGACCTGGTCTCGCCCGCCATGACAACGGACAGGACCTCGACCGATAAAGCCTAACCGCATCTCGGATCCGCTCGAGGGTGAAGGATTTCCAGAAAACGGCCTTTGACGAAGAAGATCTCTTGACAAAGACGCCACCAGGCAAATGCGCCGTAGGGTTGTTCCCTACAAAACGAAAATTTTTCACTAAAACTCGCGACTTAAAAGGTGAGATAGACAACAGAGTTTTCGCAGATACCTCGGTTGAAGTTCCATGCTCGGAAATAGATGGAGGCAGCTCTCCTCGACAGACTCGCCATCTATTTGGACGAAGAAGAAACGCCCTGCCACGATTTGGGATTCGTAGTCCCCTGAATCACGCCATATCCTTCTTAGGCAGCATGGAATAGTAACCGCCACTCTCACGGGCCGAAAGTGCCCCAAAGACCTTCAAAATCATCGGGACCAAGATCAATCCCGAAGTTCAGAGCTAGCGATCAGTACGCCAAGCCAACTCTCCAAGGCAGGAACGCTGAGTTGGTTGATCGAAAGTTCAAGCGTGAAGCGCATCAACAATGGCACCAGGGATTGGGAACCACATACGCAGTACGAAGAAAGCTTCAGAACATGTAAAGAAACCTTGCGGAGGATTCCTTGCACTCGCTACCAACGGAACTGAATTTGACTCTTCAGAACCTGGTAAAATCTCAAGAACCTTGAGATATTTACGAAACCGAGCTCGGCGAAAAGGAGCACCGGGCTGCCTCGCAGGCCTCCTCGAACAGGGATCTCTGGCAGTGTTGGGGCGAACCTACAAGGGCTCGGTAATATGCATTCTTTTCCTCCTCGACCGACTCCTCCCGCTTCACCGCCACATGGGGAGAGTCATCCGAGGATGAATGGGAAGAAGAGTTTTCTTTGAGGATCTTGAAGACATTGTTCTTAAAGAGAGAGAAAGGATTCTTGAGAGAGAGAGTAAAACCTTGTGATGAAGTAAGAATGAGATTTCTTACTCCATATAAAGGAGGTAAAATCACTATTTACCCCGATTTTCGCAAACGACACGCCTCAACACCTTCCCACACGGCTATACCGCAAGCTAGGATCCGACAGGCTCTACGGTTCCTAGCTATCTGGGGATAACTGTTGGGGTCAAAATCGGTCAATGACGAAATCGTCACCCGAAAATCCTCGAAAGAAAAGCCAAGCGACGATCAAATCCAAGAAACGGGTCGTCGCTCGATAAAACTCACGGAAGGCTCGTCCACTCCCATCTGGCGCCAACGGCGAGGGTCCTGGCGCCCATCCATGCGATCGCCTCATGATCTCGGCAATGACAGCATCTTGGTCCCTTGAAACCCATGTCGATTGTCCGAGATCTACAATGAGTCTTCCGTAAAGCCTTCCCGATTGTTTAAAAGATTCATCTTTAACACATCTAAAACTCGGAGCCACATTGCTCTCATCCTCGACGAAGGAAAATCTGCCGATCTAAGTCCATCTCAAATCCCGATACTCGCGGAATCTCGTTGGATTAGAAACGATTATCTCAAAATCCACGGCTAGAGACCCTCCCAAACTCAAAAGATTTCCGCAAACGACGACGAGGGAAAGATCGAACAACGAAAACCCACAGACGGCAAGACGCCTGGCACCGGCGCAGCTGGACGCTGGCTGGCACCGGGCGCATCGGGACGCTGGCGCCGCGGCACGGACGCTGGCTGGCGCCGGCGGCACGCTGAACGCTGGCTGGCCTGGCGCCGCGCACTCGCCTGGCGCGGGCGGCACGCTGGACGCTGGCTGGCCTGGCGGGCGGCACTCGCCTGGCGCCGGGCACGCGACGCTGGCTGGCCTATGCCGCGGCACTCGCCTGGCCGCGGCACGCTGGACGCTGGCTGGCTCGGGCGGCACTCGCCCTGCCGGCGCACGCTGGACGCTGGCTGGCACGCGCACTCGACCTGGCGCCGGCACGCTGGACGCTGGCTGGCCTGGCGCCGGGCGGCACGCTGGACGCTGGCGCCTGGCGCGGCGGCACTGCCTGGCGCCGGGCGGCACGGCTCATACCGGCGTACGCCACGCTGGCCGCCTGCCGGGCGGCACTCGCCTGGCGCTGGCGGCGCTCCGCTGGTCGGCCTGGCGCGGTCCGCGCCTCGCCCCGGTCTCGGTCCTATCGTGTCTTGTTCGATCCCATCTTAGCTTGTTCGATCAATCTACGCAAGTTTGGTATGATCACAGTTACTCTGGAACGCCACTTTCTCGACTAAACAAGGAATTGAGGTTCCTTCGAAACACCAAACCTTCAAAGACTGTCCTTCAAAACCGTAAAACGCTTAAGCGCCCAACGTGGCCAAAACGCCCACGCACGATTTTCCGAAAAGGAAGGATAACTATGACAGTTTATCTTTATCCTCACATAAGAGATAAATGTCAAGTTTCTAGAAGATAAATATCAAGTTTCCAGAAGATAAATGTCAAGATTTCAAGATAAATGTCAAGTTTCCGATAAACACGAAGATGGACGAAAATGGAAAAGCCCAACTCAGCCCAGAAGATAGACCGCCATAGAGGAATATATAAGGAGAGCTTTGGGCGAGAAGCAAAATAGATCACAAACTTTCAAGCACCTAGCACTTAGAGCGATTTAGCATTCTTTTCTGTTTTCACTAGCGAAGGCGACTCAACTAGGATAGACTTAGGCGACCAGACTAGCGGACTCCTCGACAGCCCTTACGGCCGATTTCTTGTTGTACACGCCAAACGAGAATTCAGAAATAAGATCTCTTTCGCCAACTTTTACGATTTCTATTTTGCAACTTCTATTTTTATTGATTGTTTCTGTAGCGCCCAGCAGATATCCGGGACCTTCAAGGAAGATCGGGTTAACTCGGTTTTCCTCCTTAATCTTTATCGGAAATGAAGGTGCGAATTTCGGTTCCCACATCGGTTATCATAGAAGAGAAAGCCATCATGTTGAAAGTAATGTCCAGCAGCAAATTTCTCACATGACTTATAAGCATCTTTAAAGTCAGGATCATTTTCATACATACCTTTAATCTGCTCAAAACCCAATAGCTTGACATCTAAAGTGTTTAAGAGGACACACCTTCGAGACAATGCATCAGCCACTATGTTTTCTTTACCTTGTTTGTACTTGATCACATAAGGGAATGTCTCAATGAACTCGACCCATCTGGCATGTCTTTTGCTTAGTTTGTTCTGTCCTCTAAGGTATTTGAGAGACTCATGATCCGTATGTATCACAAATTTCTTGGGCCAAAGGTAGTGCTGCCAAGTTTGCAATTCTCTCACCAATGCATACAACTCCTTATCATAAGTTGCATAATTGAGTGTGGCCTCCCAGCTTCTCACTGAAGTAGGCTATGGGTCTCTTTTCCTGCATCAAACAGCACCAACTTCAATACCAGATGCATCACATTCAATCTCAAAAGTTTTATTAAAATCTGAAGTATAAGAAGAGAGGCATTAGTAAGCTTCTCTTTAGGCATTGGAAGGCATTTTCTTGAGCTTCTTCCCATTTGAATCCCACATCTTTCTTGATAACCTCAGTTAAGGGAGCTGCTATGGTACTGAAGTCCCTCACAAATCGCCTGTAGAAGCCAGCAAGTCCATGGAAGCTTCTTACTTCTCCCACTGTCTTAGGGCTCGGCCACTCTTGTATAGCCTTTACTTTCTCTTGATCAACTTTGACTCCATCTGCACTCACAACAGAACCTAAAAAGACCAAGTTATCTGTACAAAGATTACACTTCTTAAGATTAGCATATAGTCTTTCTTTCCTCAACACATCAAGAACAGCTCTAAGATGATCTATATGCTCCTTGAGACACTTTCTGTAGACTAGGATGTCATCAAAATAAACTACAACAAACAATCCTATGAATGATCTAAGCACATGATTCATCAGTCTCATGAATGTACTAGGTGCATTTGTCAATCCGAATGGCATTACTAGCCATTCATACAAACCATGCTTTGTTTTAAATGCAGTTTTCCATTCATCACCCTCTTTCATCTTAATTTGATGATATCCACTCTTTAGATCAATTTTAGAAAAGATGCAAGAACCATGCAACTCATCAAGAATATCATCTAATCTAGGGATAGGGTGGCGATACTTCACTGTTATGTTGTTGATGGCTCTGCAATCAACACACATGCGCCAGCTTCCATCTTTCTAGGGAACTAGAAGTACTGGTACAGCACAAGGACTCATGCTTTCACGGATATGGCCCTTCTCCATCAGTTCCTCTACTTGTATTTGTAGCTCTTTAGTCTCCACCGGATTAGTTCTGTATGCTGGCCGGTTAGGAAGGGTAAAACCAGGTACAAAGTTGATTTGGTGCTCTATCCCTCTTACTGGTGGTAGTCCAATGGGGTTATCTTCAGGGAACACATCTTTATATTCCTGAAAAAGCTCAACAAGTTCACTCGGATACATCGGTGCAAGATCAGGTAAACTCAAGAGTGTTTCCTTATAGATGAACAATAGAATAGGTAAATTAGAGCAGAGAGTTCTCTTAACATCACCAGACTTGGCATAGAAGTTCTGTTGCTTGGTTGGTTCAGCTTTGAGGTCAGTTTCTTTCTGAGTTTGTAGCTGAAGTTGATCTTGTTGTACTTCTTTAGAAGTTAGTGGCACAAGAACGGTTTTTCTTCCTTTAAACTCAAAGGTGTGCTTGTTTGCATATCCATCATGCATCACACGTCTATCTGATTGCCACGGCCTTCCAAGAAGAAGGTGACCAGCCTCCATAGGTAAAATATCACACAAAACCTCATCTTCATACTTTCCAATGGCTAAGGGAACCACAACCTGAGTATAAACTCTCATCTCTCCTTCATCATTGAGCCATTGCAGCCTGTACGGTTTAGGATGTTTCTGAACCTTCAATCCCAGCTTCTTTACCATAGTCTCACTTACAACATTAACACAGCTGCCTCCATCTATGATAGGACTACAGACTTTTCCTTGCACAAGACATCGAATGTAGAATAGATTTTCCCTTTGCTCCAACTCCTCGGTCTTACTTTGCAGATCCAAAGTCCTTGCAACCAACAATCTTCCAGTAACCGGATTGGCTACATACCTCTTCTGAACTGGATCCTTCCTCTTGCTCGCTCATCATCCTCAGACTCATATTCCCCATTATCAAGAAGGATCATCACACGTTTGTTGGTGCATTCATTAGCATGGTGTCCTCTTCCTTGACACTTAAAGCACTTAACATCTCTTGATCTGGTAGTAGAGGCCTCAGTTTTTTCCTTTCCTTGTTGATAGTACCAGTAGGTTTGGCCTCCTCTTTCTGATATGGCTTACGCTCCTTTGGTAGCGCTTTATCCTCCTTAGCACCTTGATACTTAGTTCCATAGCTACTCCGAATTTTTCTTTTCGCTTGTTGCTCCACAAGAATAGCTTTGCACAACATCTCTTCCAAGTCCACGTAGTGCTGCATCTCCACATTGTCTTGTATTTCACGGTTAAGTCCTCCAAGAAATCGTGCCATAGTAGCCTCTCTATCCTCTGATATACAAGCCCTCAACATCAGCAGTTCCATTTCTTGAAAGTACTCTTCTACAGACCGTGATCCTTGTGTGAGCTTTCTCAACCTTTGATGGAGATCACGATGATAATGGCTTGGTACAAACCTCTTGCGCATAACAGACTTCATCGCATTCCATGTATCAATAGGATATTCACCATTGCGTCTCCTGTTTGTAACCAACTGATCCCACCAGCTCAAAGCATAATCATAGAATTATGTAGCAGCCACTTGAATCTTCTTAGTCTCTGAAGAATGCTTACAGTTGAAGACAAGTTCTATCTTCTTTTCCCACTCAAGATAAGCATCTGGATCAGCCTTGCCATGGAAAGGAGGGATTTTAAGCTTTATTCCAGCTAGCTCATTGCGTTGTCTACAGCCCTCATGATCATGCTGTGATCTTCTACTGCTAGGTCTTGAACCGGAGCTATGGCTACTTTTCTCATAGAAGTTATCAGTCTCTTCGATGCAGCATGTTCACGCTGACCACGCCTGTTCCTTCTTTGCTCACGCCTCTGATCAGGTGTTTGTTCCTGTCCATCATTCGGTCTCTGATCATACTTTTCTTCCAGCAACTTCACCATAGCATCCATAACTTGTTTGGTGATTGCTTCTTGTAACATTCGGTTCCTTCTCATAAAAGTTGCATCATCTTCCTCGGATCCCATTGCTACCTGATACACAAAACAAACTTGAACCAGTAAATAGTTCAAAGGATTTAAAACAAAGAATCAAAATAAGGAAACAGAGATTCAAATCAAAGCGGCAAAGATGATACTTGAGCAACACGCGCGACGATTTGAACTATATAACTTCTCGAAATCGAAAAAAACACAGATCAGATTCAACAGATGATGAATTGTGATTCAATGGACTCTGATTTATGCTATCAAGAACAGATCGAAACACACAACACTAGAAACTTTTAGATCAATCAATCTAGTAATGTAATCAACAAGAAGGTGAAAAGGTTTTGTTTAAAACTTGATCAAAACTCTTAGATCTGTCAATAATGAATCACAAAACAATAGATCTATCAATTGTAACAATGAAAACAATCAGATCAAGTGAGAATCAACACACAAGAATCGAAAGATCAAAGATATGAATTGATAAAGAATAGATCTTATGAACACACAAAAGGGAAATCGAAACTCCCCTTCCAGAGTGCTCTGATACCACTTAATGAACTCCTAGGATGCTTCTCTGGATGGAACTGGATAGATCCTTGCACAAACGAGTCAAGGCTCAAGTTTATCAAGGCTTGTGGATCGATTGTTGACACAAGAGGCTGCGGAAAGGCTTCTTGATACTCCTAGGCTTAGATCGGATATGATACACCTCACTAAAGCCCTTGGGTGTTGGATATTACACACCAACAGACTGGATATTACACACCAGACACTCTCATGATAAGCAAGGGAGAAAGAAAACACAAAGGTTTAAAGAAAAGACTTGATTGCTTCTTAGGGTTGCGGCTACATCACTATATATAGGCTGAGACTTGTACATGCACAAGCTCATTAAAGGAACACGCTCCTTGTGTTTCAAATTACAAAAGAAAATAACAAAACCATAGTCTAATTATAACATAAGATAGAAATGCATTCGAGATGCACCCATGATGCATCACCTAGAGATATGTAAGTGAACTTGATGCCTCGTTAAAAACCTTGATTAGAAAACCCAGTGGGACAAAACTAATCAAGGGAAAAAGAGTACACCAAGCCACTTGCCTAGATGATGATCAGCTTGATGGTAAGATTACATGAAGGGTGATAAGTGTAGTGTGTCTTGGCAGATCAAGCTTCTACCAAGACAGTCTTCTTGCTTCTTAGAGGTCTTGAGAATGTTTCCAACAGCTTCTTTGAGTCTTCTTGTTCTTGCACGAGTCATAGGACCTTTGGGAATGGCTAAGACATCATCTTCTTCAGCTGGTTTCTCTTTAGTCTCTCCATCTCCACCAACTAGCTTGAACTCTCCATCTTTATCATCTTGCTGGTCCATGATCATATCAGTTTGTAGTTGGGATACACCAACAAGAAAACATCGCTGCAGAAACAGAGCATGACGATGATGAAACAGAGTCGACATTACGCGAAGAGAGACAGAGCAGGCTGCAACTCAGGAAACAAGGCGTTCAACTCCTCAAAAAAAGAAACCAGTTACCTTGAAGACTACATACTAGTTGCAGAGCTAGAATGTGAGTTGCTACTTCTCTCAATCAATTATGAACCATTTAACTTTCAAGAAGCAAAGGCTAGTAAGCAATCGACAAATGCATGTGAAGATGAGATCGACTCTATCAACAAGAATAACACTTGGACGCTAGTAGACAAGCCATTCGGAGTCAAAATCATTGATCTCAAGTGGGTTTTTAAAATAAAGAGGAATTCTAGATGGAACAATCGACAAATTCAAAGCAAGACTTGTTGCAAAAGGATATGTACAAGAACATGGAGTTGACTTTGACGAGGTGTTTACTCCACCAGTTGCTCGACTAGATATGATAAGACTTCTAATTGGTTTGAATAAATGGGAGATTCATCATATAGACGTCAAGACTGCCTTCTTACATGGAGAATTGAATGAAGATGTCTATGTTTCTCAGCCTGAAGGGGTTGAAAATAAGGGAGAAGAACATAAAGTTTTCAAACTCTCGAAGGCTTTGTATGGCTTGAGACAAGCTCCCGTGCTTGGAACACGGCTCGGTCAGATTCTCAAGTAGCTGGGATTTAACAAGTGTTCAAAAGAAAGCTCTGTATACCGCAAGGAAGATGGAGGTAAGCTACTTCTTGTAGCCATATATGTTGACGATCTTTTTGTTACTGGGAACTCTGTTGAAAATACCAAAGACTTCAAAAAGAATATGTCGAAGAACTTTGGGATGTCCGATTTAGGTTTATTAACCTATTACCTCGGGTTAGAGGTGAGACAGAGTTGGGAAAGCATTATGATCAGTCAAGAAGCTTATGCTAGTCGTATATTAAAAGAAGCAGGAATGGATGGTTGTAATCAAACATGCATACCGATGGATTTTGGTATGCAGCTCCAAAGGATTGGACGAACCAGAAATCGACGCAACTCTTTACCGAAGAAGAATCAGATGCCTCAGATATGGCGTTTTCTGTTGGTATCTTAAGCAGATACATGCACTCAACGAGAGCATCACATGGCAATGCTCTGAAGCAAGTGTTAAGGTATCTGAAAGGAACGCTCGGGTATGGAATGATGTTCAAGCAAGGAGGTTCGAAGAAGCTCATTGGATACAATGACAGCAGTCACAACACTGATCCTGATGATGGAAGAAGTACAACAGGACATTTTTGTCTCGGAAACACACCAATAACTGGGTGTTCTCAAAAGCAAGACACGGTGGATCTATCCTCTTGCGAAGCAGAATTAATGGCTGCAACAGAAGCTGCAAAACAAGCTATTTGGCTGCAAGACCTGATAAGCGAAATTACAGGTAATTAGAAGATTGAGAAGACTTTGATTCGTGCAGACAATAAGTCAGCCATCGCTCTTGCCAAGAATCATGTCTTTCACCGTCGAAGCAAGTACATCAACAAACGGTTCCACTTTATTCGTGAAAGAGTTGAGCAAGACGAGATTAACATAAATCATGTACCCGGAACAGAGCAGAGAACAGATATCCTAACTAAAGCTCTGGCAAGGATCAAATTCAAAGAGATGAGGGAGCAGACTGAAGTTCAAGATCTAACCGAAAATGGCTTGAAACTTAAGGTAGAATATGTTGGATAAGCTTCAAAAGGTTATTTATTAAGCAAGTTATTCATAAAGGAAATTTGAATAATTAATAGGTTTAGGATAAATATAGTTCCTAGATCATTGTGTAATAGGATAAGAAAGATTTGTAAAACGAAGAAACAGTTTTATATTTCTGTGTGTCTTGATTACTTTATTATTTACAATGAACATTTAAATTACTACGCAAATTTGTATTCCTGTTATACAATTTACGATATATTATCGTATGGGTCTTGTTCTCGTGGTAGAATGAACCCAATGATGGTGTAATTTGACTTCGAATCTTTGGTTTAGGTTCTCTGAAATTCTGGATTTTTGGAAAATGTCTATTAGTGAAAATAACATGCACCTATGATTTGACTAAAAGTTCAATGTTCTAATGTTGTATAAAAGTTTTTTTCCAAGGTCTTAGTAAAGTGAATCATTCCATAACAGTTCGACTAAAGAATCAAAACACATTATGCAGTATCAATCATGAACGCAGTTTTCTGTTTTTAAGTTTACAGATGCTTTCACACGCAAACTCTGAATAGCTAGGAAACAGCACAAGTAATGAGAGTCGTACTTAAAAAGTGTTGAAAGGATTCTTCAACACTTATTTATCCATGAGCAGAAGGGGAAGCTACGGAATGGATCTCCAAATGCAGCAACATTCCCCGGACGTGAGAACACTACCTGCAATGTTGTGCAAACGGATGAAGCTAAGTATTTGTTTAGTGACACTGAGGAAACAAGGATGGCTTTATTTATATAGACATACGAGATTATTGGAACAGAAGGCAGAAACAATCATGAACGCTGTTTTCTGTGTTTAAGTTTACAGATGCTTTCACACGCGAACAAAAACAAAAAAAACACAAGAAATGAGAGAAAAGTGTTGAAAGGATTCTTCAACACTTATTATCCATGAGCAGAGAAGCTACGGAATGGATCTCCAAATGCAGCTACATTCCCCGAACGTGAGAACACTACCTGCAATGTTGTGCAAACGGATGAAGCTATTCAATCAAGTATTTGTATAGTGACACTGAGGAAACAAGGATGGCTACATTTATATTTAATGTGTTACCTGGTAGTCTTCAAGGGTAAGAGTCTTGAAACCAGCTGCACAATAGTCGAAATAATATTCCCACGTCCTTATGAACTTATCATCGAATCCAAGATCCATGATTTGTCTGTGTACAAATAACAAATTTTTTTTTGTTGGGACACGAGTGCAAATGTAAAGATTCCAACCATAAAAATAAAAGTTCTTAATGTAGATTTTACTTTCGATTTTCCAAGAAGTTCTTCCTCCAGCATCTCAACGTTTGGAAGTAATGAATCCCAATGTTCTCAACATTTTCTACGCTGTATTTTCTTAGTTGTTAGGAAGAGAGTATATAAAATGCATTTCAAGCTAAACTCTGATAAGAAAAAAAAAAGACTTTACCTCAACCTAGAAGACGAAGCCATGGCAGAAATTACTCTGGCTAAAGAAGGAAGACATCCACCGGGGAATATGTATTCTTTTATGAAATCTGAGTTTAGTCTATACTCATTGTAACGCTCTTCCGGTATCGATATGAACTGTTATTATACGCAAATATTAAAAACGATCAAAGGTTATGCAACCATATCGATATGTGCATGATCCAATGGAACTGTGAGGGGAAGAAACAAGTGTAACCTGCAAGACAAAGATGCCGTCTTCTGCAAGCGCAGCTTCACAGTGACTGAAGAATGTATCCATAAACTCGTGGCCAACATGTTCTATCATCTCACTGAAACAACATTCCAAAACTGTGATGTCAGAGACTCATAAAACATATTAGACAATTATATACAATTGAGAAGAAAGAAATGTATTACGTACCAAGATATGATTCTATCATATTTTTTAGCATCAGATAGTTGGCGATAATCACAAAGCTCAAATGTAATTCGATCCTGGTGATTCATAAGTTACACCCTTAGTTATAGCTATGGAATCATTAAAAAAAATCAATTAATGGATTGTTCAACACAAACCTGAAGTCCAGCTTCTTTAACTTTTTCTTCTGCATATTTAAGCTGTTCAATAGATAGTGTGATGCCAGTGTATCTGCATCCAGTTCTTCTCACAACTTCCATGGCTAACGTTCCCCAACCACATCCAATCTCTAGAATCTCATGGTTCTTCTCTATTCTTCCCTAAATGTGCAACTGTGTTAATTAGATATGAGAGAAAATCATGTTCTGAATCAACAAGATAATGTTATTATCCTACCTTATCAATTAAAGAAATATTTTCCTCATCTGTGCAGTTTTCAGATCCTCGTTGTCTGACTATAAAATGTAAAATGGATAAAGTTATATTCATCGCAAATTAACAGAAGAATATAAAAGAGTGAGGAAATCTCATTGTCACCTTGAATACCGCAGTGGAATAGCTCATGGTGTCATCCAAGAATAGAGCAAAAAGCTCATTGCTCTGTAAAAACATCCAGTAAATTAAAAAAGAAAGAAAAATGTTTTGTCATATTGGACAGAAAGGATGTGAGCATAAGACAACTTACAAGGTCATAGTGACGTGAAATGTTCCTTCGAGCTTTAGTTAAAGTGTTCTGCCTAGAGAAATGCTTTAGGAAATGCGTTGCAGATGTTAAACCAGCAGTCATAAACATCGGTGTCCACCACCCTCTACATAAACCCAAGAAATGCAATATGACAAGTGAAAGCTTACATAATAACTTAGCTCCTGAAGAGTTTGAAACTTTACCTTTCTTAGCAAGATTTGAGTTCTTTGAGTTCAATTCTTTGTTAGCAATGAGAATCTGCAAGTTTTTAATCAAGAAGATATATAGATGTCAGAAGCTTCTTACTCAGCTCAGTCTCTGTTCTTCAATAAGTGCATGTACACTACCATACCATGATCAAATTGAGAAGTCCTGAATCTTTATCGGCAAACGAAAAATCTCCATTTATATAAGCATCGGCAAGTCCTAAATCTGCTTGTGTCATAACCTGTAGAGAAAAATTATACTTAAGCTTTTGGAAGAAACGTTAACATTGAGTTAAAAGAGCTCTTTCAGACCTTCCAGTAAAAATGAGGACTGTGAATCTTTATAACAGATTCTAAGTTACATCTCAAATCCTTTCCTTTGAATGTGAACATTGTTCCTCCTTCTTCATATACTCTGTTAGGATATCTTCTAGTAGTAAGTATATGTAACATAAAATATATAAAGCTATGCATTATAGAGAGAGGAGAGTACTCACGTAACACAACCGGTTGATATGAATTGTCTCAAGAATCTAGTAAATAAAAACCGAGCCCCTTTTTCGGTTAGAGATGGTGGGACCATATAATTTGGTTTGCTCAGAGGAGGAGGAGCCATATGTTTCCCTAGCAGACTTTGTGCAGCCGTCATACCAGCCTGTTATAATGTTAGCAAACTATTTTACACCTAAAAGAACTATCAAGAGGAACAATAAATTGGATTATATATAGAAATGATCAATGCCTTCAGCCCATCTTCATGAAAACCATAGCCTGCAAAAAGGTAAAGGAACCAATGAATATTCACATGGATTGGGGTAACTCATTCTATCATTTTTATTTTTATTCTTGTGGATCCAACTAGAGATTGACACTGTTTTCGTTTTTGTCCACCAAAACCTTGTCATAAATGATTTGTTTGTAAATTACATGTTGGAAATGTAGTACTATGGTAAGGGTTTAATATTAAGTTTTCAGTTAAGATACAACAATATACTTATCAAATTATGTGTTAGGTCTTGATGGACAAGTTTTGATAAAATACAATATGGACAGGTACCAAAAGTTGAGAACTTCTAGTACTATATTTTGTATACGTGTATAACCATAATACTTTCTAAGAAGAAGGTAGAATGAGTAAAATTATCTTAAAACGAATTTGAGTACCAAAAGTTAACAATCTCTAGTACTATATTTTTCTAGTACTATATTTTGTATACGTGTAGATCCATAATATTTTCTAAGAAGAAGGTGGAATGAGTAAAGTTTTCTTAAAACGGTAACAATAGAAAATCTAGGCGCTACCTTGATATGAACCACAGAACCATAGACCGCGCTTCCCTTGAATGTTGTTTAGCTCTTGTGAAGCTTTCCAAGCAGAAACAGATGGCAGAGGATGACCAGTGGTCCACTTAAACAACGTCTTTTTTGGGGTAACCTCAGGATTAAATGTGAGAAAGTAGGGATCATGTTCCTCTCCAAGATTCTGCAAAGAAAACACAGTTGTTCCAATCTCGTTATATAATGGTTAAATTTATATCTAAACGTGTCATCAATATACCTTAACTATATTGAGCCAATATGTGAGGCTCGCTTTATTTTCAGAACTCGTTAGGTAATTGCAAGCGCTCCATGCAACACGATTACGCGGCATCAGATCAGTGTCACGGTGGAGATAAATATCACTACACGTTGACATGTTAGTTTACATGTATCATAATGCAACTTAAACAGAGACTAGTACATGTATGAGTTTACCTGTAAGCGTATTGGAACGCACCAAGAGCCCTGGTTTCATCAGAGGTGGCGTCTTCCGAGCAATCTCAGAGCATCTGGTGCGTTCATAGCTAATATACACCTATCGAATACTTCCTGACATCCATTTTCAGTTTTTACTACGATGCAACCATCCTCAGATGTTGAAACAGATTGTACATTGCAACTCATTCGAATCTTGCATCCTCGTTTCTCCAGTTCAGCCGTAACCTGTTCCACAAGTAAATAAGTAAGCAAACCGTGCATGAGTGATGAGTGTTTAAAAACAATTGTTATATAACTAAGAACCTTTGCGACATAAGTCTCAGAACGTCCAGCAACAGTCAGCCATTGTGGCTTCTCAAAGACCTGAGAGCGAATTGAAAACCGAAGTAAGAAAACTTTGGTTAAAGACTTGGAATCTTTGACTGATTATTTATATATGAACCTGAAGTAAATGGTGGTTTCTGCAAAGGAAAGAACAGAGTAAGCCGAGAAATTAAGGACGCTGTCTGGTGTGCATGGCCATATGGAACCACACGCCGGTACCTGTTCCAACAACACAATTTAAGCTTTCTTGCGCTTCAAGAAATTTCCAAATATGCCAAAACTCACCAGGTAAGCCTTTTGAAACAAGGCAGAGTATCCATGAGACTTGAGAAACTCCCCTAAGGTTTCGTTTCGATCAGTATCAGGGTTACGCTCCACTTTGATATATTTTAGTGCGTCTTCTTTAAACTTATTAAATTCTGTAATCATTTGCCAGAAATAGGGTTGAGAATGTTTTTCTTCTGAGCAAACAAGCTTGAAAGTCCGTTGCGGCTTCCCATTCGCAACCTCTGCCATTGTCGAGGCTCACTGAGAAAGACATGTCTGAAACCTCCATGTCTACTCCTAAGTTCTTGAAGAACTCCATCATGTTCGGATACGTAACCTAATCACATGCATATTCATGATCGTTATTTTTTTTTGTAAACTTTATTCATGATCGTTATCCACTTATGTTACTATTTTTCCTTTAAAAGCAGTTTCGAACTTTCGATGTTTGCTTTACATGGGATTAGAAGAAAAGGATTTCAAAAGTTTGTAAATTTTGGATATCTATAATATTATTTGAGAAGTTAGTTTAATACAATCACATTAATTCTTAGAA
>JAEACV010000649.1:0-41780 GCA_016432835.1 Brassica nigra | reverse complement strand
GTGGACAAGAACTTCAAAGAAGTAAAATTTTAATATTTATCTCTTTGAATAATTTTATATAATTAATTAAATTAATATGTTTCTTTTTTTCAATGTGGTTCCTAGAAGAGCGATGGACTATGGGAATAGAGCTCATCGGCAATTACGCCAAAGGCATTTGTCCTACTCTTCGAGGCATTGATCGGAAGACTTCTCAAATCACGGGCTCGAATGGATGAATTCACTCTGGTCGTATAAATCAATCAATCGTCTACGAAGTTACCACAAGCCGAAAATAAAAAAGCAAGCGCCATTTAATTAAAATTAACGAGGGAAATAATTTCCACGTAAAAGGGCGTAATGTAACGTGGTTCTTACGAGGGAAAATTATCTTCCACGTAAATTCCACGTTAAACTAGCGTGTCCTACGAGGAAAACTTTTGCGTGTAAATAACGACGAAATTTGAGTCACCAACTTTGTAGGTGAAACACGTTTTTCGGCTACAACAAAATTTCGTGGTTATTTCGTAGTAAAATCTCAACTACCAGATTCGAAAATTTTCTATAAATATGAACCTTTGAAGATCATTTTAAACACACGAAGAAGAAAAAAATATAAGCGTGAAAGAAAAAATGTCGGACTCGGGAATATTTTCGAGGAGTTGGCGGTGGATGTATATGCATAGAATGCTAACGGGAGTGAAAAGAATACCTTGCGGGCTGGAGACATTTATGCATCAGGCAGATTCCACACCGCTAAAGCGGTAAGATGTTCTGTCCTTGTCGAAATGCAACAATTGAAATTGGCAAATCGTGAAAATGTTTGGAAGCATTTAATAAATAGAGGTTTCGCCAAATTACTATATCTGGTTTCAACATGGAGAAGGTTATAATTATGATGAGAATCATGAAGCTAGTAGTAGTAATAGCAATTTTCAGGAAGAACAACCGGTTGATCATCATCATTTGCATAATGAACATAGTTACCATCAAGAAGAGCAGATGGTAGGGTTCATGATATGGTAGCTGATGCATTCGTAGCTCATGATGAAGATGAAGAACCTAATATAGATGCAAAAAAGTTTTATGAAATGTTAGATGTGCGAATGCCACTACGATGGTTGTAGAAGGTCTCTCTAAATTGTCGTGGCACTAGAATGATGAATATTAAAACTGATCACAATCTATCGAAAGTTGCATGAATGAATGGGCGGACTTGTTTAAAGAGTATTTGCTTGGAAGACAATGTGTCTGCTGATTCTTATTATGAGATTCAAACCGGTTTATAGTCTTGGCTTGCCGGAGATAATAGATGTTTGCATTGACAATCGCATGATCTGGGAAGATGATGAGAAGTTAGAAGAATGATTCTGCAAGAAGCCCGATTCAGCCGCGGAGACGGGGCGTAATAGGGTACCGCACAAAGGATGTGGTACCTACCAATTACTGACAGATTGAAAAGATTGTACCAATCGAGAAGCGGTCTTTGGGAAGATGAGATGGCATGCCGAGCACACTCAGGACGGATGGTGAATGACTCATCCATCGATGCTGAAAGCTGAAACATTTCAACAAAGTACATCGAATTAATAGCAATAGCGGAATGTGTATCTCGGATTATGCACGATGGATTTAGTCCATTCGAATGTCGTGGAGACAATATTCATTGTGGCCGATCTTTCTTCGCCATACAACTGCCACCGAGATGTGCATGCAACGGGAGTTGCTGTTCTTGACCATATTAATACCTGGTCCGAACCATCCAAAAAGGTCTCTGGATGTTTTCCTACAACCACTGATAAAAGAGTTGAAGGATTTGTGTCAGCGAGGAAGAGGACGTATGGCGTTCAACGAAGACAAATTTTACGATGCGAGCGATGCTTTTGTGGACCATAAGTGACTTTCCTGCCTATGGGATATTATGCGGATGGACTACACATGGGAGATTAGCTTGTCCATATTGTAATGGAACGACAGATGCTTTTCAACTGAAGAATGGTAGGAAGACAAGTTGGTTCGATTGTCACCGTCGATTTCTTCCCATTGGTCATCCGTACCGAAGAAACAAGAAATTGTTTAGGCACAAAAGAGTTGTGAGAGACACTCATCCTCCATATTTAACTGGACAACAAATTGAAGCTAACTTCGATTACTATGGAGCTCTGGAAACAGTTCCCCGTGGTGGTAATTGGCATGTCCCCGGTAATATGCCTGATTTTTACGGTGTTCAGCACAATTGGCACAAGAAGAGTATATTTTGGGAGTTGCCATATTGGAAGGATCTTCTTTGCACAACCTCGATTTGATGCATATAGAGAAGAATTTCTTTGAGAACATCATGAATACAATATTGAATGTCGCAGGGAAGACAAAAGACAACATAAAATCGAGGATGGACTTGCCGGATATTTGCTCAAGAAGTGAGTTACATATAAAAAGCAATGGACAAGTTCCCGTTCCGATATTCAGATTGTCTTCAGAAAAAAAGTCGGTGTTGTTCAACTGGGTTGCATCGGTGAAGTTCCCGATGGGTATGTTTCAAATCTCTCAGATGTGTTGAAAAGGGTCAAAGTTCTCCGGGATGAAGAGTCATGATTGTCATGTATTTATGCAACGACTACTTCCCTTTGCATTTGCGGAGCTACTTCCAACAAACGTACATGAAGCACTTTCAGGTAATAAATTATAGCCCATTAATTTTATAATGGTTTAGTTTGCAATAATGTATGACTAATGTGTTTATTTTATTTTGGAATTAGGCATCGGAGCATTTTTCAGGGATCTGAGCACTCTTAAAGAAGAAGTTGTGGAACAGCTTGGAGAACATTCCATCTTATTGTGCAACTTGGAAAATATTTCCTCGGGATTTTTTGATGTCATGGAGCATCTAGCTATCCACCTCCCATATGAGGCATTGCTTCGTGGACCTGTACATAACGGATGGATGTATCAGTATGAGCGAGCCATGAAATATTTGAAGGGAAAAGCCAAAACCTGCAAAAGTTGAAGGTTCTATAATTGTTGGAAGTTTGATGAAGAAACTTCTCACTTTACATCGTACTTACTGGGTCAAAAGTGCGTGCAGGAAAAGAGCTCCTAGAAGATATGATGATGGTGGTGTACCAACATATGCAGTTGCTGGTGTTCCAGACATCTTTAGCCAGATTAGCGACTTCGGTGGGAAATCAAAAGAAGTTTGGTGGTCAGTGAAAGAAGGCCATAGTGCACACACCTATACTACTCAATTGAGGATCCATTGATGCGTTATTTTGAAAGGTACATATATATGGACACTTAAAACACATAATAAATATAAATTATATAATTGTGAAATTAAGATTAATTGATGTAAAATGTGATTTTACAGCTTATTTGTTTCTCAAGTCGAAGAAACATTCCGGTATATCCACAAGTGGCGTTGACAAAAGAAAGATCAACACTTTATTAAGTGGTTGAAGAATCAGGTATTAATTTTTACACCTAGCTCGATCAACTTATTTTTCCATACATTATATTTACTAATATTTCAATGTTCTATTTTTTTTAAGGTTGATTATGACGACGATGCAGATTATTCTAAGTGGTTACACGAGTAATTCAATCTCCACATGTAAAGGTCACCACATCACGGATGTATTTCACACGAGGCTATACTTTTCACACATATGAGTATGGTAGGCGGTACCAGTAACTATGGAATATGTGTGAAAGGGAAACAGATTTCTACGGGATCTTGACGGAGATTATTGAAGTCGAATTCCCAGGGATATTGAAGCTGAAATGCGTCCTCTTCAAATGTGAATGGTTCGACCAGTCATGAGGTGTTGGTTTAACAAATTTGGTGTAGTTGATGTCAATGGTGGGCGAAGGTACAACAAATTTGAGCCTTTCATCTTAGCTTCACAAGCAGACCAAGTTAGCTTCCTTCCATACCCTCGGATGAGAGAATCAGGAATAAATTGGTTATCCGTGATCAAAGTTACACCTCGTGGACGAATCATAAGTGGAGAAGAACCACCATTGCAAGAAGAACAGATAAATGTAGTCGAGGAACTGAAGCTGCCACGACGACATACTTCTCATTGATCCGCATAATCATGAGTACGAAGATCTTACCGACGATGCGACGAATGAAGGTGTTGAAGACGAGTTTAATGAAAATGATGATGTTTCTAGTGATGACGAGAATGTCGATGTATCCGATTGATGTATTAGTATTGATGTATGATTGATTTTCAGACATAAGGAATTGTGGTTTTGAATTTTGGAATGGAATAAAAGATTGAGGTTAAAGGGAAGATGGTTGGGGTTTGGAATATATGAAGTAGAAGATAAGGAAGATGGGGTTTGGGGTTTAGGTTTTGAATTATAGGGATTTAAACATAAATCTCGTTATTTCCGTTATATAACGTGGTTTTTACAAAGTGAGAATTAAAAACGGCCCGCGATTTCCACGTAAGCACAATTTCGTAAAGACCACGTTGTACGTGGAAATAACGAGAACATTTAATTATTAAAAAAACAAAGTCTTTAATTCCACGTAAGCTCATTTCACGTAAAGACCTCGTTAGCTTACGTGGAAATAACGTGGTTTATATTTAAATACCTAAAATTCAAAATCCAAAACCCTAAACCCTAAACCCTATCTTCCTTATCTTATCTTTTACTTTATATATTCCAAACCCCAAATTCTAAACCAAAATCCAAAACCCTAAACCCTATCTTCCTTATCTTATCTTTTACTTCATATATTCCAAACCCCAAATTCTAAACCAAAATCCAAAACCCTAAACCCTATCTTCCTTATCTTATCTTTTACTTCATATATTCCAAACCCCAAATTCTAAACCAAAATCCAAAACCACTAAGCCTTATCTTCCTTAGAGATTGATGGGTTGTATAGGTTATAAGAAGTAGAGGTTGAAGTTATAAAATTATAAGAAGAAGGGGTTTGGGGTTGTAAGGAATTAGAACAAAGCCTCGTTATTTCCTCGTGGAAATAAGCACGGGCCTCGCGATTTCCACGTGAGTTCACGTGGAACTAACGACAATTAGGAAGCGAAGAGACCTCCTAGTTATTTCCTCGTTAACTCGAGGAATTAACGAGAAATCTACATCTATATATACCAAGACCATTTTGTCACAATTCATAATTCCAAAAGAGGAGAAAGGTCTGGAATCACGAGGAGGAAATCGCGAATTCCTCGTAAAGGAAAACACGGGCCTCGCGATTTCCTCGTAAAGAAAAAGACGGGCCTCGCGATTTCTCGTTAATTTCGAGGTTTTACGTGGTAATGTATCCTATATATATACCCACGAACCCTCTCACTTTCTCATTTCCTCTCTACTTCTCTAAAATCATGGTAAGTCCTCTCTCCTCCCTTTGATTAGTTTAGGGTAGTTTAGGTGGTTAGTGTAGGGAATTTAGATAGGTTTACGGATTTTAGGTTAATTAGTGTTGATTAGGTAATTAATTAGGAATTTAATATATAAAAATTTGAAGTTTGAGTGCTAATTTTGAATTTTTTTTAATAGATACGAAAGAACAAACTTACTGCCCACCAGACGGATGTTGATTGTGCGGGTAGTCGTTTACACCGGTTCTTCTTCTACACTAGTTCTTGGGTCGGATAAGCGTCGAGACTCAGTCTTCTCGAGAGAGTCTCCTACAGCACCTGGTGTACTGTCGGTTGCACCACCGGCTCATCATGATCATCATGTCCCGGAGGTGCCACCTCAGTGCCTCCACCGATGGCTGCGGAGATGCGGCGGAGATGCCGGCTCCCATTCATCCCGATCTGATGGTGCCGAGTGCTCTTTACTCGAGTACACATCGAGGACATTCTCGCTCAGCCGGGAGAGAAGGTTTACGGTCATAGACCCGACCGACCGGACGGAACTTTGTGGTATGTTATATTTTTTAGATTCTTTTAAATTTTTTAATAACATTAGTATCTAATTTATACTTTAAATTTGTTTTTTTAGGTTTGGGGTTGTGGATGTCTCCATCAGATGTAACCGACACGATGAAGGGTTACTTTTCCATGCCACATCCGAACTGGAAGAAGGCCGTCTACATCAGAAAGACGTGGTTCAAGATTTTCGCTGTAAGTTACTATTAATTTTATATATATATACTATTATTTTTAATTTAAATTTCAAATTTTTAAAAATACTAATTATTAACTTATTTTTTTTCTGTTACAGCAAAAGTATCATTGGTCTTTGGGGGTCAATGAGAAGGTGAGGAAAGCGTTCAACAGTAAGGTGAAAGCTCGCTGTTGGACACGGTCTCCAACCGGAAGGGGACTGGATCGTGAAGGGATATGGCGTGGTAAACCCGCTGAGCTCACCATGAGGTGTGGGATGGCCTCATCCGTTATTGGGAAACTCCTGATGCCATAAGAATCGCCTCTTGCTCGCCTCCGTAACGGTAGATGAGCACGGTCACGGGCCGATGCTTCACTCTACGGGCCAAAAACCCCACGCCGCTATCCGTTTGGAGATGGTATGTAATTAAATATTGAATTTAATTAATTTCTTTTATATAATATATTTATATATACTAACTCTCTAAAATGTTTTATAGGCCAAAGAGACGGGACAGCTCCCGACTCTTATGGAACTTTACGAGAAGACCCACAAGAACAAGTCGGGTCGATTCGTAGATCCTAGGTCCGAGCAAATCTTCAATGAAGTTGCTGACGGGTTCAAGCGTCGGACCAGTGACACAGCAGTCTCGACGGTTACCGTCAACTTATCCACAGTTGAAGTGGATAAGATTTACGAGGAGGTAAATTTTAAAATATTTTAAATTTTAAATTATTCATTTAATTTAAATTTAAATTTTTACTAACAATAATTTTTTTGGGTTTTAAGGTTGTCCCTAAGAAAAAGGGACGTACGTTGGGGATTGGTTCCGTCAACGATGTTCCGAGAGCGACATCTTCTTATGGTCGAGACGGGAAGACGAGGTCAGCTGCTAACGAAGTTTGCCTCGACAAAACTGCGTTCACAGCTCGACAGGGTGTAGTCGAGGGCTTCTTGGACGTCATAGCGGCCACAAATCCGGAATGGGAGACCTTGTTGAGGAACTTGCGACGCCAAAATCCAATTCAAGGCGAGTCGACTAGCGAGGCCCATAACGAGGCGGATGTAGAGAGGAGGAGTGAGGAGTTCTACCAGGCGATGAACGAGCCATAGTTTTTTTTTCCCTTTTTATTCGTTGTAAATATGAATTCTAATTATTTATGAATAAATATATTTTTCTTTTATTGTTTCTGTATTTTTAATTCAAATTTTATAATCATAATTAAAATTATAAATATTTTTCTAATTATTTTTATTTTAATTCTGTATATAAAATCGATGTAAATTCCTCGTTAATTCACGAGGAAATAACTTCGTAAGCTTTACGTGGTCTTTACGGATTTTTTTGACTTCATTACGTGTTTTCACGTGGAAAATTAACGTGGAAATGACGAGGAAAGTTAACGTCGAACTTACGAGGAAATGCTTTCGTGACATTTACGTGTAATTAACGTGAAAATCTTTACGTGATATTTACGAGGAATATTTTCGTGGTCTTTACGAGGAAACTTAGCGAGTTCCTTACGTGGAAATCTTACGTGGTCTTTCGACGAAATATTGTACTTGGTCTTCGACGAAATATTTTCCTCGCTAAGTAGCGTGAAATTGGCGAGGAAATACGTTGACGAACGATTAACGACCAAACCATTTTCCTCGCTATTTCCTCGTAATACCTTATTAACGGCAATTCACGAGGAACTCAGCCGTCGTTAATCTTGTGTTTTCTTGTAGTGTTTTGCAAAGCATCGGACGAGGCGAAGACTCGAGGCGACAGGCTCCCGAATCCAAGAATCGAGAATCTCCGGAACGAGTGTCTCTAACATCTACTCGACAGCGTGATCCCTTAAAGCAAACTCAACGGTCAATTTACCGAAAAAGAGTTCTTATTCATTTAATGATAGGATTTTGATATTGTTTAATTTTGTGATTTAAATTCATCTTGTAAAAGGAGAAATAAACATTCCAAAGTAAACATGTATCACAAAGAGCTTTAATGCGGTTCTTCCAAGCTCTAATTAAAGATCGATGCTTAACTATTCAGGTACTTTTTGTATATTTTATTGTTTTATTCTTTAGATACATAGTTAGACCCCATGGTTGGAGGTGCTTTTAGCTATCTATTTTTTCTGTTTTGTATTATAAATTTAAATATTATTTTATGATATTTATACAGTTTTAAACAAATTGAATTTTCAACATTTCATTTTATAATTTAAATATTTTACATTTTGAATATTTCATAATATTATAATAATATGGCAATGAGATGTAAACTCTTCGTAATATTTACAAGAAATTTACATAAATACTTATAAAATCCTCGTAAGATTCACAAAATATTTATAAGGAAATACTTGTTAATTCCTTGTAAATATTGCAGGGACATTATATGAAAAGACTTGTAAATTTGTCGTAAAATATACAAGCACTTAAAACGATATTTTATAGTGAAATGCTTTTTTATTCGTCATAACCAGTGTTTTGAAAACCGGATTGGACCGCCAGTTGAACGGTCCGACCGCGACTCGCTGAAGAAGCCGAGTCCGGTTCGGTTTAAAACCCGGATTTGTGAAAAACCGGTAAAACCGGCTGAAAACCGGTGATCCAGATCAATTTTAAAATCCAGTTCTTAAAAATTAACATATAATATTAATTGTTTTCAATTATTACTAGCTAAAATTTAATATTTTATAATTAGTGTTCAACTATCATTATTTAATTGATTTTTATTTTATTAAGAAACAATGTGAAAAATATATTTTGACTTTCATATATTATCTTTATTTTACCATATTCATAAAATTTGAGATGTTAGTTGTAAAATAAATAAATATGATAATTTTAATTGTAAATCATATGATTTTATCAATTTCGGTTTACATAGTATTCACTATTCAGTTTTTTACTATATATATAGTTAGATTTATGTTTATTGTTTATATTTAGTTAATTATAAAAAAGAACAGAGAATGTATTATATGTAGAAGTAAAGTTCATATAACATTAATATACAATTATATATATATAATTTTCATAAATGGAAAACCTGGTTCGACCAGGTTGAACGGTCCAACCATCAACCAGTAAGCTGCACCAATTATTATCCGGTCCGGTTTTAAAACATTGGTCATAACCCTCTATTACAATAAATTAACAAGGAAAAACAGATCTTATAATTAATATGTTTTCATGTAGTGGAAACAAATATCTATCAGTAGAGTTTTTAAAATAATAAATTTGGATATAAAGATAAAAAATAAATACAAAATTTACTATCAAAGAATTATCTTTAAACAATTGGAGTGAAAAAAACATGTAACCAATAAGAAAACTTCATCTAGTATTTGTAAAAGATTATGGACAATTACAAAAGCGATTTAATCTAATAAATGTAGATAAGTTAGCTTGACACCACACGTTTGGCCTTTCTCTACTTTAGTGAGCCTACAGTTCAGATAACGTGGCGTTCATCTCATACACATTTCACGACGTCATTTACTAGAGAGCGTGACGGCCACAAGCTCTACGTCCTTTGCCTTTCACATATCTTGTTTCTTTCTTCATAAACAAATCTCTGTTTCTCTCTTCACTAAAGCACTGCCACACATAGAGAGGACAGAGAGTTATCTATGGCTACCAGCATGATCACGTTTGGCGTAGGGCCATGTTACACCAGGCAGCTTCCATTCAGGCGAGTCACCGGTGAAACGGGGAGGAAGCAGCAGAGAATGGCAGTGGTGAGGGCAGAAGGTGGAGGAGGAGGAATCAATCCGGAGATCAGAAAGAACGAGGAGAAGGTGGTGGACTCCGTCGTGGTCACTGAGCTTTCCAAAAACATAACTCCATATTGCAGGTTTCTCGTTTATTTATTTATTTTTATTTTTGAAAGTCCTCTTTTATTTTCAAACCAAAATAAGAATACTTTGCAGCTTTTATGAATTTGAAGTTTGAACTATCTTTTATCAATATTCATCATACAGGATCACATATTAATATTCTTTTCGGCATATTTTTGTATACTAATAAATTAATAATCCATAGTTAGTTAAGGCCACGTTCCTTTCAAATTGTGTTAATTTAAAATCATCATTATTAAATAAAACATTGACGACAAAGTATAAATAGAATAAAGCATTATAAGATTTATAAAATGTAATCACAATGGCTAAATATAACATTTTCGTTTATAATTAACAAAACTGTTTTAAACAGTAAATATTTCTGGGTCAATTAGAATATGAAAATATGTATATGTATGCAAACATATAAGCGTAAGCATATAAAATTCTAAACACAAACAATTAAAGGCTAAAGCTTTCTTTTGTAACACTTTGCTAAATAGGTTTACAATCGAACAGATGTATGAAATAATTAATATTTGTATTGATTTTATCTAATGTATGGTAGGTGCTGGAGGTCGGGGACATTTCCTTTGTGTGATGGGAGTCATATGAAGCACAACAAAGCTAATGGGGATAACGTTGGACCTCTCCTTCTTAAAAGCAGTAGTTCTTGTTTTGTTTTCATTAACTAGCTTTTCAAAAATTTCTTCGAAGTAATGTATTAAGGTGTACTCAGTCCAAATATTATATATTCTGTCACTCAATATGTGAGACAAAGTTAAGGTTTTGTTTCAACAATATCTTTTATATATCAAATAGTTTGGGTCGATAAAACTAGCTAGTTAAACCAAATGTAGCAAAAAAAAAATTGACAACAAATGTAGCAAGTGTGCGAGGGAGAAATAGTTTATATGCATATCGTATAGACCTATGAGACACCAGTGAAACTATTATATGCTCATAATGTATATGAACTGAAAATTTGAGGGAGGAATTGTTTGACATGCTCATAATAGAGCTATTTATATATTCTAAATAACATATAAACCCCAGTCAGGTCGATGATTGGGGGGAGGCTAAGGTTGACACACATATAAGTCGCAAGTGTCACAAGAGCTCTCATTCTTCCGACCCAAGTCTACTAGCTTCTCATGAGAGTAATCAAGATAAACCCTCACTATTGGGTTTTTAATAACGAAAGCCGAAAAAGTCATGGTCAAAATTATTATTATTGCCGCATAATAATCATCGTGCCGCATAAGTCATAATCGGTACGGTGGACTACCGAACCATATTTATATCCTAACAAAGTTTTCTGTGGGGAACAACAGCATGTTAACCAATCCGATAGGTCACAAATTATGTCCTAACAAAGTTTTCGGTGGGGAACAGCATGTTAACCAATCCGAAAATTCATAAATCCCCAATTTGGACCGAAACATGCAAATTGAACCGGAAAAACCCAACGCCTCCACTCAGGAATTAATTAAATCTTCGAAACAAATAACCGGGTTTCATCCGGTTACTTTGCAAATCTCACCGCTTCCCCTTCTCGGCGGCGTCTCTCCCCTGGCTGACACCACCTCTTCAGGTTTCTTCTTCTCCACTTTTCTCGAATCTTCGTCAAACCTCTCTCTCTCAATATAATTCTTTAGCTTTCATGAAAAGTTTCTTCACCCATCTTCCCTGTTTCCCCCTCTAATATCTCCAATTCCCAGCAATGTCATGGTACCGAAGAACCAAACTCGTGTTCGACTCCCTGCGACGGAACATAGATCCGAAGATTCTCCCTCGCTCTCACCTTTACTCGAGAATCAAACCCACTGGATCTCCTAATCCCTCGTCTAAGCTTTCTGGGTTCTCCTCAATTGCTTCCCGCGAAGTAGGGTTAAGATCATGGACACCTCTCGGGAACACGAACAGGGTCTCTTACAATCCGTTTCTGAGTCAACCCAAGAGAAGCTACTACGTTGATCGTTACCAAGTCCAACACTTTAAGCCACGTGGACCCAGAAAGTGGCTCCAAAACCCTAAAGCAGTGTGGACGGTGGTTCTCGTTGGCTCCGGAGTTCTCATCACTCTCTACTTCGGGAACTTGGAGACGGTTCCTTACACAAAGCGAACACATTTCGTTCTCTTGTCCAAAGCCATGGAGAAGAGAATCGGTGAATCCCAGTTTGAGCAGATTAAGAAGAGTTACAAAGGGAAAGTCCTCCTGCGATCCACCCTGAGAGCATTAGGGTTAGGTTGATAGCTAAAGATGTCATTGATGCGTTGCAGAGAGGTTTGAGCCACGAGCATGTGTGGAGTGATTTAGGGTATGGTTCGATGGATGGCACCACCAGAGGTAGTGATAGGGGAGTGAAGGAGGTGGGTATGGCTTTGAGTGAAGATGGTGAAGAGACGCTGAGTGGGATGAGATGGTCGACAGATGATCAGATTCTTGATGACAAATGGATTCAAGAAAGCAGGAAGAAGGATACCAAGGGAGAGAGTGCTCATCTTGAAGGGATTAACTGGGAGGTGATTGTGGTTAACGAGCCTATGGTTAACGCCTTTTGCTTGCCCGCTGGGAAGATTGTTGTCTTCACTGGTTTGCTTGATCATTTCAAGTCTGATGCTGAAGTTGCTACTGTCATCGGGCATGAGGTAACACAACTGTCTCATCCTCTTGATCAATGACATTTGCAGAAAGCTATGAAATGATGTAACATCAGCTTCTTGCTAATCTCAGGTTGATTTAGGACAGATACTGATTGTTTTATTGGGTTGCTTATCTTGATTAGGTTGGTCATGCGGTGGCTAGACATGTAGCGGAAGGGATAACAAAGAACTTATGGTTTGCAATCCTTCAACTGGTTTTGTATCAGTTTGTCATGCCCGATCTTGTGAACACAATGTCTGCTCTTTTCTTGAGGCTTCCTTTCTCCAGGAAGTACGTTTTCTTCCTCTTGTCTCTTTTTCATCCTCTGCCTTTACTACAATAACTCACAATATCTACTTAGGAAAGTTTAGCTTTTTGAGGGAATTTTGAGTTCAGTTTGCAAATGATTGTCATATATAAAAGATATGTATGTGTTTGAGAAAGTAAAACAAGTTCTGATGCATTCAAATTCGTATGCGTGTGTTTTGTTCATTGCAGGATGGAGATTGAAGCTGATTACATTGGTTTGCTATTGCTTGCATCTGCGGGATATGACCCACGAATAGCTCCTAAAGTGTATGAGAAGCTGGGAAGCTCGGGGAGATGCGGCACTTGGGAATATTTATCGACACATCCTTCAGGAAAGAAGAGATCACAGCTTCTGGCTCAAGCCCATGTGATGGAAGAAGCACTAATGATTTATAGAGAAGTCCAGTCGGGTCGTGGCATCGAAGGCTTTCTTTAGCCCTCCGGTCCATTCATCTCGCCTGAGACTCTGTACAATCTTTTCACCTTCCTTTTCTATGTTTCCAAAAAGAAGAATCTGTTGTTCGTTAACTTCGTTTGCATTGCACTTTTCTTTTATCGTAAACTGTATTATAACATCTTTATCTACGCCCAATATATTATTGGCAAGTCCTTGACATTTTTAATGGTTTTATGAAGAGACAATATAAAAATAGATGTCGAAAATGGAATACATTAATCAAACAAATATATAATATTTTTCTAAAATATTAATTAGTGAATCAATTTTACGTTATAACAAAATTGTGAAAAATCTAATAAAATCATAATATGTTTTGGAAAAGAATTGTTTTGAGTGAGAGAGAAAAAAAGTATCTATAATTTTGCGACTATCTTTCAAACATATTCCCGAAAAGTTTTTTTTTAATTTTATTTTTCTCATACAAATTTATAATTTCCTCTATAACACCAGAGCCTGGTCTGTGGGCAGTCCCACGAAACATTTGAATGGAATCTCCACATTGTGGGACCCTAACTTTTTTTTTTAAAACATTTATATATATATACAAAATATTCAGTAAAGCCAAATATTCTGATATTTGCATGTAAAAAAATAGTGCAAAATAATTTTATTGTTATAATTTAACATAAATAAATTTAAAAATAAAATAAAAATAAAGTAAGAAAATATTTTTCGTTAAATTTAAAAGTACAAATAAAATAAGAAAATATATTTTATGTAATTAAAATTCGAGTTTTGATTTGGTTTTAAAGAAAATAATAGATTTTGATCCAGAACTTTCAATTTGAAAAGCTAATTTAATTTTGTATAAATAACTAATTATTGTAAATAATATAAGTTCATACTTTATATTTTCTTATATCTTTGGGTTAACTATTATTTGGCTTTTAATAAATCATTTTAACTGTATTTGAACTTACAAATTAATTTTAAATTATTATAATTCAACTAAGATCCCCTATATATTAAAGGAAAATATTTTAAAATAATAGCCTTCATTTTTATATTATTTACAAAGTTAGGACGCTGATGTGTCTTCTTTCTGAGCATTCAATACTGATGTGGCATCTATAAAATGATTGCCGACGTACCATCGAAAAACTCTAACTCACCTAAGAAAATTACATATCATACCATATATAAAATTTTCGACCGTATTATTTTATATCGTCGTGATCTGTCCAAAAAGACAATTATACATCATCACTGAAATTTGAAACTAATGTCCAACAAAGCAATAAACCTGTCTTACATCAAAATTTTATGATGATTATGATTATATGATGCAAAAGTACATTTTGAATAAAGCTTCGTACAGCTTATGACTCACATTCTAAAAAGCTTGGTCACAGCTTTCTGTTTAAAGCATCATAATTTCTAATGGCAATTCTTCACAACATGTTTTATTTCATGACTCATTTCTTGGTGATGTTGAAGATCACATTACATAATGAACATGTTGCAAAGCTTTTTCCGGACGTTTTACAAAACACGTCCCACACGTGGGTAATGAGGATAATGAAAACATATTGGCGATTTCATCAAATGTCCCATTGCTAATCATGTAACCCTGGGGTAAATTCATCAAAGGTCCCATTCCATTGTATATCGAATGCAAATATATCCATTTCTATCAACGACTGTTTCAGCCATTTACATTATTGGGTGAAGACTTTTTTATGGATGCATTATAATGGTGAAACTTGAAGTAATTTCAGGCATTACAGATTTTCAGATTTAGATGACTTCTCAACCTTGGGTTCTTTGTGTGATCAATAACCGTCCGTCCAAATTTGGTTTAATGTACTATTGTTTGATATGATTGAACGAATTTAATGTAAAATAATTTTTGGTTTTGTTTTATTTGGTTTTAAAATTTAGCTGTTCCATGAACTTATATGTTCTAACGGGTACATGCATTCATTAATAGTTAATATATATATATATATATATATATATATACATATTTAGATGGGATATAGGGGATTCGTAATTTCACAAAAATGAATGTTAGTATTAATGAAAAAGTGTGTTGTTCAAGGTCAAATGTTATAACAGCCTAAATCATGCAACTAATTTGCTGTAGTATATTTGAAAATGTCAAGCAAAAGGAATGTTAATAGTAATGTCGAATCTGGTTCCCAAATTCTTATGTTATTATTTAATTAGTGATTTAAAATCAATTAATAATTTTTTGTAATCTATCAGATTTTAAAATTTTAAAATAGTTTTAAGTTGATAGATTCTAAAATCTCGACAGTATACACTAGATTTTGAGTTCAGTTATTTATTCATGAGACTCCAAACGAAATGATTTGAAATCAATCTAAAATACAAAAAAAATTAAAATTCTTAAAAATTAAATAACACTAGATTTTAAAAATAGGATTTAAATCATTCATTGAATAACAATTGATTTTAAAATAGAATTTATAATCATCGTTTGAATAACATAGATGTGTTTGAATTTGAACTCTAATAAAATATATCGTTGAATAACACCACCTACATGTTTTTTTCACTCCAATTGTTTAAAGATAATTCTTTGATAGTAAATTTTTGTATTTATTTTTTTATCTTTATATCCAAATTTATTATTTTAAAACTCTATAAATAGATATTTGTTTCCACTACATGAAAACATATTAATTATAAGAGCGGTTTTCCTTGTTAATTCATTGTAATATGAGGGTTATGACGAATAAAAAAAGCATTTCGCTATAAAATATCATTTTTAAGTGCTTGTATATTTTACGACAAATTTACAAGTTTTTTCATATAATGTCCGTGTAATATTTATAAAGAATTAACAAGTATTTCCTTATAAATATTTTGTGAATCTTACGAGGATTTTATAAGTATTTATGTGTAAATTTCTTGTAAGTATTACGAAGAATTTACATCTCATTGCCATATTATTATAATATTATTAAATATTCAAAACGTAAAATATTTAAATTAAAAATGAAATGTTTAAAATTCAATTTGTTTAAAAACTGTATAAATGTCATAAAGTAATATTCAAATTTATAATACAAAACAGAAAAAAATAAATAGCTAAGAACACCTCCAACCATGGAATCTAACTAAGTATCTAAAGAATAAAACAATAAATTATACAAAAAAGTACCTGAATAGTTAAGCATCGATCTTTAATTAGAGTTTGGAAGAACATTAAAGCTATTCAAGAAAGTAAATAAAATACTCTAATGTAATTTTATGTATCCTCATTATATATTAATGTCTAATTGAAATTTTCCAATAGTGTTATTGCTAATTATGAGTCAATTTGCCGAAATTTACTCCTTAAATATTGTAAAAGATTTGCGTATATACTACTTGATTCTTGCAAAATTTTACTTAAATGCGTTAGAGTACTATATATACACAACGATCTCGGCCAAAGAGAACCACAACTACCCGACCTACAAACCTAGCAAACTAAAAACAAAGATCACCTAAAAATCGATGGCAACCTTTCAGCACGATTTCGAAGTTGAAGCCATTCAAATCCATATGGAAAATTAAGGTCAAGATTTTGTTTGTCGAAGCAGTATGGTATTCCACAGCTGGTGGAGAGACTATTGAGATGGTCTTATGCGATTCTATTGTATGTTTCTTTTAGGATGTGTATTCACTTTATATGGTACGATGCAGTTTCATGTTCTTTTATGTGTCAGTATTTAAATGATGTTATTAATTAAATGTACGAAAGAAACGTAAATGATTAGACTGTGTATTTAATTGAGTATTTACAGTATAATATACTATTAAGCAACGATTGCACCAACAAAAAACATTAAGCAATGAATTGTCTGTATTCCAAATAGGATAGATTTAATTATTGGAATGTTTAACTTTTTTCCTTTGGAATATTCCTTAAATATAGGAGAAAATATAGTATACATGGTCATTATACCTATTTTATAGTGGATTCCAAAAATATTTTGTTATTTAATAAGTTATGTTAAGCTAAATATTTTGTCCTCCTCTTATCATTGAGTATTTACAGTATAATATACTATTAAGAAACGATTGCACCAACAAAAAATATTAAGCAATGAATTGTCTGTATTCCAAATAGGAGATTTAATTATTGGAATGTTTAACTTTTTTTTTTCCTTTTGGAATATTCCTTAAATATAGGAGAAAATATAGTATACATGGTCAAGATTTAAGTTTCTAAATTGTACAATACCTGTCTTTGATTTTTGGTCAAAATTAATTTTAAAATTTTTTAATAAGGAAATGGCAGAGAACATTGTAAATAACTCTAAAAACCAAGGATAGAATCCTAGTAGAGATTCGAAAATTTCAGGATCTGTTCTGTGTATAACACATCCGAGGAGCAGAACTATTTTAAAAACATTTTCTATAACTTATCATTTTCACAAACGCTTGCATAACTGAATTTATGAAGCCTAAATGCATATACAAAAAAATCTCTGAGAATGCTTGCGAGTGAGTTTTAAAATGTCTTCATGCTTATACTAATATTGATCTGTTTAGCGACTCAGAAAATATAAAACTTGAATTAGACAATTATTCTCGTCTGAAATAATTTGTTATTCCTTGTTATTGTACTAATCTGGTTTACCTATTATCAATAGATATATAATTATATACTGAGAATACTAACATCACTGATGATCAGACTCCACTCAATGTTTCCCAAACTAAAACGATAGCAACTGTAACAAACAGTTCCACTAATTGTTTCCCAAACTAAAACGACAGCAACTGTAGCAAATATCCATAACAATTGTTATATGAGGTAGAGGAACAAATGAAACCATTTACTGAAGTTTGTTCAGTGCTGGTCTTCATCAAGAGACTGCAACTGAAGGCTTCCAAAGTATTCATGTTGCCAATTTAACTATTCCGACAATACCTGTTGGATCACCGCATGATTGATGTCAAACAAATTTGATGGAAAATGCTTCAAAACATGGTAGAAGAAGATATTGTTCTTTCTTACTATGAAGCTTGAAAATCATCAAGGAAAACAAGCTTTTCCACCTCACAGGATCGAGGATGTCCATACTCTCGAAAGTGAAGATATGGGGAATCTGATTTTTCTGCAAAGCATAGACTATGGATTGTCTTATTGACCCATTATACCTATTTTATAGTGAGATCCGCAGAAAAATAACTTTGGAGATCCTTGAAGAAGAAGTACATAGTCGAAGATGATAGGCATCCAAAATAGTAGTTGCAAAGTTCTTTGACTTCAAAAGAACGAGTTTAAAGCATATCTGAATCAAGTTGAAGCTCTGCAGCTGTTATGCTATGGAATTATTGTACAAGGAATACAAGGAATGTCCATATGTGAGACATTCACAATTAACTACTTCATTGAGAAGCTTCTATTAGCATGATTAGCATTCAAGAACTACCTGAAATACATAAAGAGACCAATTCCTTAAAGACGTTATTATGAGGCTTCATATGGATCGAGGAACCAAAATGATAATAAGCTTGTATCAAGAGAACACACTGTTAGGATGGCTGAGGCTTGAGAGAGAGAGAGAGAGAGAGAGAGAGAGAGAGAGAGGAGATGAGAGAGAGAGATGAGAGAGAGAGAGAGAGAGAGAGTCTTCCATGTTCTTTGAGAGAGGAGAGAGAGAGAGATGAGAGATCTAGAGAGCAGAGGTTGAAGAATGAAGTAGGTACATGTGATGTAGAGAGATGCATTATATCATGGGCGAGGACATCTGGATGAGCTAAGTGAGGAATTTGTGTCATGATTTCAAAGCAAGTTGCTTGAGAAGGTATATAGATCCAGTTTGATGGTAATGAGAGGCAGAGAGAAAGAAGAGTAAAATGGGTTTTCTTTAACTTATTACTTGATTGCTTAACCTTCTCATATTACAATGCTTTGATATATATAGAAAGAGAAGAAGGATCTGGATCCTATACAGCTATCAACGTCATCATATGAGGATAGGGCGTGTATCGATTGTGATTGTATACTACTGCTTTTCGTGCGTTGAGCACAACAACCTTGTGCTCACCTTCGGTTACAGCTTTGTCTTGTTGTAGATTGCTTGCGGGCCGTAATGGGCTTCTGGGCGTTACTATTTTATGGCTTCGTGGTGGGGTTTGCAACAACACAGTTTGGACCGTAAGAGAGTAGAAGGATGCTTGAGGCAAGGACTTCATAAATATATCTGCTATCGAGAGCTGCAGAAGCGTGATGAACGATCAGTGATCCTTTAGCTACTTGTTCTCGAGCATAATGATAGTGAGTCGCAAAGTGTTTGGACTTCTTGTGTAGCACTGGATTAGCAGTGAGATGAACTGCAGACAGATTATCACAGTATGCCTCTGCGGGCTTCGTAGCTGGAAAGCCAAACTCGCTGAGAACATCGAGATCCACGAAATTTCTGCTGCAGTGTCCGATGACACCTTATACTTCAAGTAGAGAGGGTAGAAACAGAGTCTTGCTTCTTGGCTGACCATGAGATGAGATTAGAGCCAAGTAGCGTGCAGGAGCCTCCAGTTGAACGTCGTGTCTCGCTGCATCCAGCCCAATCACTATCACAGAACGCTTTGAGTGAAGAGTTTGAGTTGGGTAAAATGCAGACCCATTGTTAAGGTGCCCTTGATGTATCGAGGACAACAACATGTGAAAATCAGCAACATTTGGTTTGTGCATTCGTTGACAAACCAGATTGACAGCAAACTGCAGGTCAGGCCGCGTAAGTGTCAAGTATTGGAGCTTCCGCAAGAGTCTTGGAGTAGGTAGGCTCAAGTGAAAATTTCATCTTGATGAGGAACTCTGTCAAGTTGAAGCGGAAGAGGTGTAGGCATTGGAGCAGCAGTCAAGAATTCCAGCGGTATGCGAAGATCAGATGCATACTTTCTGTTCAAGAATAAGCGGTTGGAGTGTAGCTTACTTGAATGCCTAAGAAGTAACTCGGAGGACCCATGTCCTTCATTGAACTCTGAATTAAGAGACTGAAGTAGCTTCGGCTTGGGAGTCATTACGGTAAGCACTATATCATCAACATATAAGAGTAGAAGATGATTGTACTTTCATGCCAATAGATGAAGATATGGAAGTTTATGCTGGCGCTAAAGACAAAATCGGTCGTTGCGTCGGCGTTGTCTGGGAAGAACTTTGTATTGCTCCTACAACTCGATGCTGTTGACATACAAGCTACCACCTTGTATGATAGATCGAAGGTTCCCAATCAAACAAACCAGCGTGGAGACCTCTTTCGGCGTCGAGGAGTAATGATGGCGTCGATGAGTGGACAAGCGGCGTCCAGCTCGTGTGACATGGAGCATTAGAGAGTCATAAGTACCAGTTCTTGTGCAGATCGCCGTTCACAATAGGTAGCAGGACATATCTTTGGAGGGCACAACCGAGGAAGAGCATGTAGAGATCATAGCGGCAAGAGGCATTATTGAGGGTAACTTCACTATAAAATATTTACGTTATCTTTATTTAACTAGTTTGTTGATAATTATGTTGCAGGAATCATAAGGCATGATGAAATACATTGTAAGCGGCCTCCTCAAGAGGGTTCCACGGAGGATAAGATGGTTCTACTTTACCGCTTCTCATTAGAGGTTGAAAGCAAAACAACAAACAATTTGAGCATGCATGCCTCTGCTCTTTAATAGAAATATCGATGTCCCACTAATAGCGGTTGCTCACGGGTTCAACAATGGTAATGTAGATGTTACAATATATTTAATTTTCATTTTACCTACCATTGTACCAATCTACGTACACCTGGACTCCATCTCATATTAATATCTACTTAAAAACCGAGATGGACCTAGCGGTGGAAGAACAAGAGCTAATCCTATCTACAGGATGATGATGAAATGGTGATAACAAACACTACTTAGCTACAAGCTGGGGTGGAATGGAAATTGGTCCTGGTTACTGGGGAGAGCATGATAGATCATGGATACACAGGCGAGGATGTTGGAAACATTCCCATGGAAGCTCCTCTCGACATAATCAACCTCACAACTGACCTAAGTATGGAAGAAATCAGTTGTCCCTTGAATCAGAATAATGTTATCTCGACATAGAGGGATTCTCAACCGGCTCAACTAATGTGGTGTTTACAGATCTATCCCAAGAGGTCCGTTTGGGTTGGCTAAAGATATAAATTAATCAGATATAGTCAAGTATAACCTGTTACAAGTAATTATTTCAATAGATAGCGTTTCACTTAATTATACATGTATAGGGCGGAGATTACTAATGGTGTGGGGAGTAGGGGGCAGGTAGTAAGAGGTCAATCTTTCTCTTTGCCAGAGATTGAAGTTGGCGAACCAAGGGCCTCAGTCAGGGCCAGTAGCTTATGAAGTCATCTCGGAAGAGAGTGGGTCTCTGGACATTGACCAAAATGGTGTGAGGAGTTCGAACTATGTGGAATGTTTTATTTAATAAGAATAAGGGGTGTTTTGTTAAATCTATACTATGTTTCCTACTGTCATTTATGTTTTAATATTGACCTAAAACCAGATGAAGGTGTGGTAAGCGTTATCGGTGGTGTAATGTGTGGACTACTTATGTGCAATGGTCCTTAATATAATAAGAGTTACTTATAATAAATTGAGAAATGTAAAATCCATACGAATATGTCATAAGAATAATAAGATATTTACTGATCCATCTTATATGTATATGTAGGTGTGAAACAACATAACCATGACACATCTGTAGGGAATGGTATTTAAAAATCGAGAGACTTCAAACAACATATGGCAGTATGCGATAAAAATAAAGTTCAGATTCAGGAACAGCGGTCTTCTCCGGTGTAATGGTACTAAGATGCATAAGCAACATGTGCAACTGGTGTTATACATGCTGTTGTTTTAAAGAACAAGGAGTTGTCTGAAGTTAGGACCGGTTGATCTACAACATACATGTTAGGTGGATGACAGATGTGGTTATCAATCTCAAGCTACTCATACAGTGATAGGGGGATGATGAAAGCAAGATTCAGCGGTAGAGGCGGACCAAGACCAAGCGAAATAATGCAAACTATGCAAGGGAGACCACGGTTCACATTTCCTATTGGAAAGCATGGAGGCTCGAGATTGCTTTGGATTATGCAAAAGGTTCTTCAGGTCGCGTCGTACAACCTTTTGCGGAGATGGGAAGCTTGTGAATGCAAATCGGGGACAATTGCACAATTGAAACAGAATTCACTGAAGGGATTGGTAATCGTTTCAAATTCCTGTTTTTAGCTTTGGGGGCAAGCATAACCGGATATAATTACATGAGGAAGGTTATTATAGTAGATGGTACACATTTAAGGGAAAATACGCAGGGTGTTTATTGACAGCATCAGCTCAGGATGGAAACTACCAAGTTTTCCGTTGGCAGATGGGAGTTGTAGATGGAGAGAATGACAAAGTGGGAATGGTTTCTCGGAGACTAGTACAGTTCATCCCAAATAGAGATGATGTGGTGTTTGTGTCTGATAGGCACTCATCCATATACTATGGACTGGCTAAGGTAAACAAACTAACAACTTAATTTCTTTCATTGACCTCAAACATACGAGCAGGGGTAAGTATTTGAATGATAGTAAACACTGATGAATTCAAAGTGAATGAAAGTGTTTATATCCAGTTAACATAAAATGGATGAATAATTATAAGTGCAGTTTGATATAAAACCGGTTATTATTATGTTAGAAATAAGGTAGAAGAAGTACAAGAAATTTTATGTTATGTAAATTCGGCCTATACATTTGTTACAAGCGAAGTATACGGATAAAGTTTTGTTTTGTAAATGTTTTTAAAAATATGTGATAAATTGAATACCATTTTATTAATAATGTGTACCTATATCCGTTAATAGTTAAAAAGTAAATATAATAATTAAATGAATTTTAAAACCGGATATGGCTGCGTAACAGTATTTTTAATTTCAATAAATGTAATATTTAAAAAATAGAAACAGGTTTTAGATACAAATAGAAGTTTGAATAAAATGCTATTTTATAATCTGTTTTACTTAATAATGCCTATAAAGTAAGCCTTGAATGAAAAACAAGGTATGAGTGATATCCACAATAAATTTGAATGGCAGTTTTAATGTAAGGAAGATAAGTTAGCGAGTTTGGTATAAAGATTGCAATTTTAATACAAAATTAACATTTTGAGTAAACTAATGTAGGTTTATCCTGAAGAAAGGCATTAGCATGCATTTTGCAAAGCAACATCGAGCGTACTTTAAGGACAAGCATTTGGGATATCTGGTTGGGCAGCTAGGGCATTTGGCTTTCAGAATTTTATGCAATTTTTAATGAGATTAAGAAGGTCAATCCGTCCTGTGCCGAATATCTAATTGGGATTGGATTTGAACATTGGGCAAGGGCTCCCTTTCCTGGGGCTCGTTACAATGTTATGACCAGCAACATCTCAGAGGCGTGGAATTCTGTTTTTGCGGGGCTTCGGGAGTTTCAATACTATCACTGGTGGAGTATATTAGGGCTAAGCTAATGAGCTGGTTTTCCGAGAGGAGGATGATAGGAAGAGAGAGAGGTACTCTTCTCACACCAAGAGTCCACGACTTGTCTCAACAAATTTTGAGAGCAGTGGATTTTGTGGGGTGAGCATAATAGCTGAAGGAGAGTATGAGGTGAAGGACAAGGAAGGAGAGTCTTTCCATGTTAATTTGAAGGAAAAAAACTGTAGCTGTTACGAATTTCAGTCGCTTATGATCCCCTGCATGCATGCAATAGCAGCTGCTACAAAGGCTAAGGTGGGAGTGGAATCGTTGGTATCCGAATGGTATACCTTATCCAAATACCAAAACTCATACATAATCCCTATAACGCCTGTTGTAACCAACGAGACAGTGGAGGTGCTATCAAGCGAGGATCTAACTCACACATAGAAGTAAATCCTCCAGCAAGCAGAAGACCACCAGGGAGGCCTCGTAAAAACCGGATTTTATCGCGTGGAGAGTTCAAGGTTAAAAATTATAATTTACATAGCAGAAATCTAACTGTGAATGCTTGTTTCTAAATGATTTATTTTTCCTTGAATATGAAGAGCGGAAGAGAACAATGTGCAGTAGATGCAAAAGAGCGGGACACAATCAGGCAACTTGCAAAATGGCAATATGAAAACAGTTCATAGTAAGAGAAGAGATAAACTCGGATGATGGAGGTGTATGCAAGTATGGGAGTGTCTGTTACTGGGCAGAAAATAATATGTCTTGTAAAATAACACCAGAAAGGGGATGGTGGCCGGATTAAGTTAATACCCGAGTTTGTAGAATAAATAATATCATCTTTTCTTACATATGTTGTGAATGCAATGTACACATTTAAAACCCATGAAGCGAAAATGGTTTGAGACTTAATATCTGATTCACGGTTGACTATAGACTTAAATATAAGAGGAAAGAGGAAAATATATAGGACCAATCAAAGTGAAAGTAAACAAAAAATCCAGTCTCTTGACGGCTATAATAAGAAGGGGGGAAATTTTTTAGAAAGTTATTTATATGAGGGTAAGTTATTAGTAGCGAGGATAAGTATACAAACAAGGCCAAGGTAACTACAAATTTTCGTAAATACTACTTAAGCGTGCAAGCGATGTAATAGTAGAAGTCCTAAAATATGGAGAGCGGAATGTATATATCGTGGATCAGATCAATAACTACAATGAGAGAAAACCGGTTAGGTGAGTAAAGCTTTGCCGGTTATATGTGAAGGAAACCAGATGGGGAAAGAAATTGTAAGTAAAATGAAAAGAAACATAAACACAAGTGTGTTAACATGAAATATTAAGAAGGGGGAATTATTTTACAAACTTAATTATGTGAAGATAACTTACTAGTAGGGAAGATAACCAATAAAACTAGGCCAAGTTACCTTCAAAGTTTACGTAAATATGAATATGCTAATTATATAATAGAATTAGATTAATAGTTAAAATAAGAACTAAAACTGGCTAGGTTAATTTAAATTTTCAGTTCGTTATATGTGAAGGAACCAAGATGGTTAAAGAAATAGTAAGATAACATACAATAAAGAGAGCTCTATTGTATGAATATTGACCATTTGGTAAAACTGGTTTTCAGTTGACGGTCGGTTAGGAGATGGGAAAAAATCGAGTATCACCGTGGAAGATATTTTACTTCCCTCGACGACTTTGTGCAAACAATTGGAAGGATAATGATGAAATTAAAAATATATAATTAACCTAGGGGACAAAACTGATTTTTCTGTCAGAAGGTACACAATGATGGCATCTATCTATAGGTTAGCTGATAGTAATTAATAGAGGGATTTGGGAGGGATTCGGTGGTTTTATATTTAAAATAAATAAAATATTTTCTGGCTGTAGGAGTTTATGTTTGGCTATATATAGATAATAACACTTTCTTCATCATTTGCAGAAAGTAACTGGATATTTATGGTAAGAAGAGGAAAGAACACCATCAACGTTCTTCATTAGAATCGGGTTCGTGGTGTACTTCACAATAGCAAAAGGTAATATTTGTCTCTATATTAAAAGCTTAAGAATTTTCTATATGTTGGGACCACTATTGGATAAAGTCGCCGTTTATTTTATAAGTTTGTTTCTACATATGATTCGAAGGGTTAGGGTTTTCTGAGAGGTTTTCTCCTTGGAAAATTGACAGATGGAGTCGACTTGTCCGCGTATTCAAAGGCCAGTGGAGTAGAAATCAGCAGGAATTTGGAGGTTTGAAGAAGATGAATTCATAGGCGGGACATTCTCGTGGGGATGACTGAGCCCATCCAGTCCTTGATAAATATGGTAAGAGGTGTATTTTACATATCGCCAATGACCCCTTTGATCCTTACTTTTCAACTACCTCCATGGATGATGGCCTGGCGGAGAGGTTATACCACCCAAAACATAGTCTCAATGCTGACATTGAAGTAATGATGAACGTCCACGAGTGGAATGTGGAACCAAAACTATGCATCATGTATGGGGCAGAGTCAGTCGCTAGATACCATTTTATATGCCGTTCACCTTTTACCTTGGGTGACCGAACTTTCCTTGGAGAAGGTATCACGGAAGAAGAGCACTTGGCTTCAATAAAGAGTATGTTTCCCAAAAATATTTATAAACTAATTTGCAGATGTTTGAAAACATTTAAAGTGATATACCTTGTACCCTCGTTTGATGACACAGGCATAATGGGGAGTTTGCTTCCGCTGTACCATCGTATATCTCGCATATACAATGAAGACAAAGCTGTGGAACTCTACCGATTTGCTATGGAGATTGACAAAGCACAAAACATTGTGGATTTAAATGTAGGACCTGCAGATGACAACGACGATCATATTGTACCTACGTTTGAAGAATCATCGTTCGCAACTGCACCAGCAGTAAACTACATGGATGGTATTGGTGTAGCGTCACGAATCCGGTAATTAATAATTAAAAATCCTATACATGAAAGACCTAGTTTGTAAGGCATATAGATTGGTATACTAAATTAAAATGTATCGTTAAATAAAGATAAAGTTTAAAGTTTTTTTAATTTTTTGATGTTGAGTTGCAGAGATCCAAAGCATTTCCTACACACGGTGTTTGGAAACCCCAGTTGCTACAATATATGGTGAGATGAGCAGTGGGAATGTATCGGCTCCCATCCCACCATTCTACATAAATACTAGCTGCGTGAATGTTGTGCCACTTTATTGGGAGAATTTGATGAGTTCTAGCTCGCGAGTTGAACTGGGGCATTTATGGAGTGGCTGGCTCAGACCAATTAGGATATCAAAATGAAAACCTAACTATTGGTGACTCTGCACAGTATCTGGATGGTAGCAGTAGTCGTGCTGATAAGAACTTACTAGTTACCCCACCTGAGGTGAAAACGGTGGGGGAAGTTGTTGGAGCTTTGCAGGGGTCTAACGTTGGTGGTGGGTCAAAAAATATTCCCGGGGTCTTTACGAAAGGTTACCATTTACAAAGTTCAATAGTGTAGCTACCTTCTCGTGGAAGGCAAAATTTAGATTATATAAAATGAAATATATGGCTTAATGTAGGTGAGACTTCTGGAGGATATTATAGTGGAACAGGTGGTCATTTCAAGGAGGATACACTCTGGGGAGGACAGGATCCGCAGCTTAACATCACAAACACTGTTGAGGTTCCACCACAGGTAGTTGCTCCAACTGGAACATCTGATGTCAGTACCGACGGCAGTGGAGTGGGAGTGTCCCCTTAAACAAGAAACATATCGACTAAAGGAAGCGACTAATGCAGAGGAACTTAATAATATCTAATCTTTCTGTTTAGTAGTTTGTAATGTGAAATATCAGATTTACTACAACTAGGGGTTGTCTTATTTTGTGTATCGTTTTTAATTTTAAAAACCTGATATGTAGAATTATGGAAAAATTCCAATGTAAAATAACTAGGAAGTGATATGTATGATAAATGATATTTATGTTCTATATATGTCCCTGTTTTTAAAAAACCAGAAATGTCTACTTTAAGATCGTCTCCTTATTATGATAGCTGATGAGATATAAACGTATAATGAGAAATTTGAAATTGACAAAAATTATTAAGGATTCCCACTATCATAGGACTTCCTATTACTGAGGCGAAAAGCCGAACCATACTGAGAAGTTATGTTTGTGTATCATAGTAAGAGGAAATAATGTTGGCTCAATAATGTTTCACCAATTAAGTCTTTAGTCTAACCACAGTAAAGATAAATTTCAGTTAGAAAAATGGAAATAAAACATGGAAATAAAACAAGGAAATAAAAAGCATATTCGTCCATTACCGAAAATACACAAACGAATGACATAGTAGGAGTCTGAGAAACCGGATATAATAAGACTAAGATGCGTAGAATATAATAAAGTACAGATAGATTAGGTCCTGTAGAAATCACTACAGCTGTTGATAGAACTCATACAACATTACGGCAGCCCTTTGTGCTTCTTGGTATAACAGAAGGTGATGCACCTGCATGTGTCCGGTCCAAACAAGGCATGGGTTTGCATAAGCAAACCAGCCGTGAACCAGCATCAGCTGGATTGGTATTTTGTGCAATCCCTTTGACTCTTTCTACAAGTAATGAAGCGGTTCGACACCGTGGAGCATACCAGCAAACTACAATAGGAACAAGAACATCTCAGATATCGACCGAAGCTCCTTTGAAAGTGCTGCATCAGAACGTAAAGCAGAGTTGCAGTCAAGGACAAAAATCTTCAAAGCGGTGCAGTCTACACAGACCCCAATCCAATGTTTCCTATCAGCGTTGAAAGGGATGTAGAATCTGTTAACATTAGCTGAGGAGCCGCAATATTTCTTCAAACTTTCCACCAGCCCCTTTGGAAACACAAATCCTTCCTTAGCCATTGCCTTGTTGAATTTTGGATAATTCCTTGCCAACATCGATACAAAGCGGGTATCTAGGAATTGGGGTTGATCTCAACCGTCTTGAAGGAAATTTCTTATGAAGGTGGACCTAACGAGGTTCATGATGATGTCTACAATCTGCAGGTAGGTGTTCTAAGTATTAGTAATATGTCAAAGGAAATAATATATATAATACTTATGTCGGGGAATTACACACCTTCGCTGGGAGATATCTGTTCCTCGGCTATGTCACTCAAGTCCTTCCCTGTGACGGCAAGCCCTCCAACATTAATGACACTACACTGGTGACAAGGTGATAAATAGATAAGTAAGCCGTGAAAATTATGAGTGGTTAACAGGGATGAAAAAATAAAACACAGGATCTAGAGTGTCAAAAAATATTACCATCTTTCCCTTAATAAAGTTCTCAATTTCGCATACTTCTCCCGAACCAACGAGCTGTCGTAGTGGCTCTCACTACACATCTGCCCTTCCCAGGCACGAGTGAGAATTGCATTACCAAGTTGATAGTCGGTGGCAGTGACTGAGGAACTGTTCTGAGCCTCTTGCTTTGCGAAAACCTACAGTCTCTTCATTGTCAGCTTGTCCTTGACAATTATCATTCTCTGCAACCACATCTTCAGCCGCAGTTGGTGGTGCTTTCAAATCGCGTAAGCCCCAAAGAAAATGAAGGACCCTGCAGTATAAATTTCTGCATTAACAATGCTGCAGTAGTTTTGGTGAAGCAAACAAAACATATGGAAATACAATAAGTACCCTAAATCTAGTTCGCGGTAAGCGTGGCTATTAGCAGAGACAGATGCATGTTGGTGAATGTTTCCTTCAGAGTGACCCGTCGACAAAACATGTGACCTCTTCCCATTTGTTTCAATTTCAAGTTCCTGGGAAAACATTCAAACGTATAGGTGAATAACGGATAAAAATACGATGCTAAGAAAATATCTATGAAGTAGGAATATGATACATAATAACCGGATATTTAAACAACCAGAAAATATATACAACTACTGGATATAGATGTTGAGCACCAGATAAAATTAAAAGTTTTGACAGCTACGATATATGAAAATAATAATTGTATTGGATATAAAACCTCTATCTTGTTAATTTGAACTTACAGTGACGTCCAGCATGGGAGGGTGGGGTTTAGTACTGGCTAAGATTATCAAGGCGTTGTTGATAATATTGTCATTATCCTCAACATGCGTGGATTGCAGTTGGCCGACAAAGCCTCCCACTGCAGGAGCGAGAGGGTGAAGGAATTTTGTGTTGCGGCTGCTCATAAGGTGGAGCGGGTGCTTCTACATTTGGATCAGACTGAAATTTGTACTGGTAGCAGCTGCGAGAACTTCTTCTTTAAGTGTTTTGAACATTGCCTCAACCAGCGCAATGACAGATGCTTCATAGGCAACAGCAGTGTTGGAAACCTCATTGATGGTAGAAATTGCTGATGCAACTGTTGCATCAATCCTCTGGAGCTCAGGTTTCAGTATATTTAATACCAACGACCTGAGCTGTTCTTCATCGACCAACGACCTGAGCTGTTCATCATCGACCGACGATGGAGTGATCTTCTTTGCTTTTGTTGGCTTCCGTTTAGGCGCCTTCTGCGCATCCTCACGCATCTTAGCAACTTCCATTTTCGTCACACCTCCTTTAAACATAATACTCGAAAATACATAATTCGATGCAATAAGTTTCAACATGTTCTCAACTTTCAGATCTTCGGATTCATCAGGCCAGACGAGCAGAGACTCATCTACAGGACGATGTGGATCTTGCGGAATTATACTCCTCACAAAAACCTAAGTGTAACACGAATGTGAATGTCAATGGCACAATTAAAATTAATATAAGATAGACAATGGATTATGCAAAAACCAAACCTCCGACTTTTTGTCTATATCTCTGGCGTGGGCAGGACTCAAAGTTTGCTTCTTTGCCTTGTTTCTCAGACAATCTGGATCTTCGTCGTCACTGTCCGAATCAGAAGAGGAGCATGCTTCTTGGACAACCTCGGTGAGAGAGGGAACAGCTTCTACAATAACAAGCTGCAATGCCATCGCAAAACCTTGAAGTGCAATCGTATTTTTTGACAAAGATACGACATCCCTTTTTTTAATGCTACACATAAGCATTTCGAAAGCAAGACGGCCCCACGGAAAGGTGAAAAACTCATCGATGTCACCAAGTTGATTACTATATTCTTTCAGCATCTTCATCTTCAAGTTAGTCGACAGCAAAACAGAGGAGAGAATGGCGAGGGATGCGAGTTTTAGCCGGGTACTCTTCTCTGTAACCGTCTTTCTCTTAAGCATCTTCAAGGCTCGGGAAACGCTCAAGTCTTGAACATTTCCAAACAGCTCCGGCCAGTACGGTTTCTCCTTCCCCGTTTTCTTCTTCTTCTTCTCTTTCTCCGGATATGGTCCACAAGGAAGCCCAGTAACAATTGCAAACTCCCGTAGTGAGAATCGAATAGGTTTACCAGCGAAACGGAACCATACTTCATGTTTCTTCTCTACTTTTAACTGTCTAGAAAGTAAAAATCTTGCAAATCTCCCTGAAAACGCGGGTTTATCAGCGATATCAACAAGCTTACCAAACGGGGACTCGCGGATGTACTGGATCTCACTATCCTCCAAAGCTTGAGTATGACGTTGATAGCCCGTGTTGACTGGTAAGTCAGAACCCTAACCCCAATCGGTTCCTCTCCTTCAGCAAACATCATTTCTGGTAACTCCATTCCAGGGTTAAGAGGATCTTTCCTTAATTCAGCGTTTATAGAGGAAGACATTCCGTCTTTCGACGAGGAACTGGTTCAAGAATGAAGAGAGAGAGAGGTTCAATTGTGTTTTAATTGAAATCTTGAAGATATTTTTTTGCTAGATTTGATAAAAAATTGTTTCTTGCGGTTTCAAATATAGAATCATTAATGATGAAACGTGCTGTACTGGAAGTGAAAGGGACTTCAATCCTGTCAATCATATAGCTACGATTTTTTGTCGGGATTGTAGAGATATATTGGGTATTATGAAAATAAGAACAGTGCCAAACCCATTCTTGCAATATGACCTTCTAATTTGTATAACCACTGCAATTTCCCTAAATTTAATATATTTATGATCTTTTCAATAAATTATGTATGTGATTTTCTAAAAAACCACATGTTGTTCAGAATAATTTTGGGAGACTTATCTATCAACTATATAAAACCATATGAGATTGCTTATATTATATGTAACAATATTGGACATTTTATTATACACCATAGTTTTGTTGTTCATACGAGAACATACATAATGAAACATAAAAATTAAAATTAACAACTAGCAATTCTATAAATATAAAAATTATTATTAAAACTTTAAAATAAAACAGTATTGTTTAAACATCAGATTCCACACCATTCATCATGTCAGGATTTTCTACAAATTTCTTCTGGTATTGTTTCCAACTCATCCTTTTTTCACTAACCCATATTTCGTTTAATTTGTGCTTGTACCTAACATCTATTCTTTTGTAGTCCACACAATCGTCCACTATGGTCGCTAAACTGAGATGAATGGCCATTTTGATCATAACCGCTTCAGTGTCTTGTACTGTACTCTTTGAATAAATTTTTCAAAACACTGATCAGCGAGTCATACATCTCCTTATACTCAGTAGTCTCTAGCCCACACAACTCCTCAAAGTACATCGTTGAAAACTCCAACTAGTTGATGGGGTCAAAAATAGTGGCCACAACTAACATCATGTTAATATTCTTTCCATCTTCCCAGTACTTTTATCAAAAAGTTTAAACATTTATGTCGTCGTAGACTTCAAATTAATCAGAATCAAAGCTGATGTAGAGTCCTATCAGATTAGTCGCAATGGCTACTATTTCATGACTACGATTGAGTAGCGTCTTTAGCTTTAGGCTTTACCTTTAAAGTTTTGGTTGTAGAGATTTGGCTTTATTGTTACATTATATATTTATAAAAGTCTAATTAATATCAAAAACTTTAGAAATTGTGACTATTCTAAAAAAATAAGCTAAATTTATAAATGTGAAACATATCAATAAATTATTTACAATTATTGTATACATGATATTATCAATATTTTTTTATTAAAATCAATTTATAAAAATTTGGGTTATATCTCATTATAACATATTTGTTAAAACCAATTTATCAATTATTGTTTTGGGTTATGAGTTTTACTTCCCTCTCTAACATCAACAACGTTTTTTATAACGAAAAGTGGTTCTTAAACTAAAGAAATAAAAGATTAAATGTATATAAATGAATTTATTTCTTGCGATTAAACATAAATTTATGTAGAGATGCTTTTGATTTTCTGCTCGAAAAGAAGAAAAAATAAAGAAAAAAAGAGTTTAGTTCTATTTTCTCACAATCCTTCCAAAACCTATTCCTGACTTGTAATGACTTAAAGATGACTAAAGACTTGATAAATACTCAAACACACTTTAAAAAACATTGTTAGAACTTGTTAAAACATACCACATCATAGTATTGTAGGATGTTCTCTACCATAAACAACCTGAAAGGTGGCGGTTTAAGCGAAGTGTGGTACAAAGTAGTGTACCACAACTCAGCCCATGTCAAAAACCTATAGATGAGTAAACTACCTTTGTATTCCTGTTTACTTCTTTATGTTCCAACAGAAATTAAGGCTGTGTTGATCTGTATGAAAGACAAACTTCATGTCAATGAGATAATGCTTCTGCTTCTAAACAGCCCTACCACAACAATCAATTTTCTCTCATATGCTGGTTTCATTTTCTCTAGGTGTCAATGCATGACCGATATAAACAATATTTTTCTTGTCCTGCATTAATGCTGCTCCTAAACTAAAACCAGATGTATCTGACTGAATAGCAAACTATTTCTCAAACTCTGCAAAGCCAACAGAACAGATTTCACTGCTTTATTCTGCTGTTCAAATGCCTGTTGTGCTTCACTAGACCACTGAAACTGATCTTTCTTCAAGATACTTGTCCATGGTCTGGTGATAAGTCAACAATTCTGCATTAAGTGACTATAATACCTTGTGCATCTCAAAAACGCACAAAACTGCTTCATTGTTTAGGAATAAGCCAAACATGCATTACTTCTGTTTTGCACTATTAGTTGCCACACCTACGCTGAAATCATATGGCCTAGATATTAGAATTTAGCCAAACCAAAGACACAATTCTTTCTAGGTGCAAGCAACTGGAGATGTTCCACATGCAGGCTGCAGCTGCATATCATCAAAGAACACTTGAACATACTTGCGTAGAAATAATTTGAATAACTGATTCCTCAAACCTTGAAATGTGGTAGGTGCGTGGTTTAATCTGAACGACATCACAATAAATTCATAATGACCTTTTATAATTTGAAAAGCAATATTATTAATGTCCTTAATGACTAGTAAATCTGGTGATAATCAGAGAAGATCAAATTTGGAGAAAATCATAGTGTCATTTTTTCCTCTAACAATTTATCAATGAACAGAATAGGAAACTTGACATGCACTGACTCTTAGAGCTCTATAATCCCCATAACTCCTTTTTCTTCACCAGAAGGACATGACTTGAAAATGGACTATTACTTGGTTGAATAACGCCCAAAATCCAACATCTCAAAAACTATTGTCTCTATCTTGGTGGCATGAGGATAACGATAAGGTGTCACTAATGCAATTGTCACCAAGGTAAGAGAGTAATAAAATGTTCTTTACAACGTATTGGAGGCAATCCTTAAGGTAATCACGTCGAGCTTTCATACATAGAATAATCTCCAACAACGATGATGAAAGTTCTTGTGTCTTAAAGCTTTCATACAGTGAACAATGGTATATGAATGCTTTAAGACACAAGCACTTCCAAGAACAATGGTACCAGGATATGAAGGCTGAGATAAACAAAGGGACAGAAGAAGAAGATCAATGAATTCGAAGATGATGAATGTTTTGTTTACGGGACGGTGACAGAAAGCTTTAAGTTTGTGGTAATGTAATGAAAGTGGAAATTGAGAGCTGAAATGAAAGGAGAAAAGAGAAAAATAAGAAGAAGCTTTTAAACTAGGAGATACATATTATGTAGAGAAAACAAGATATAAGGTTGAAGTTTGTTAATAGGTGACAATCATCCACGAATAGACTATATTTACATTCTTTCTTGCATGAATTTATGGTTCTTGTGTATGAATTCCATTGTTTGAAAATAAATCTCTTATCGTGGGATCCCGAACTTGCCTGTCGCCTTTGTTAGTGTGAGCTCTTTAATGAGCCTTCTCGAGGACGATCCACGGATTACCGCTTGTTTCCGATCTAAAAAAAGCATTAGTTAAGGAATATATAAAAAATTATTTAAATAAATATAAAGATAAATAAATATAAAAAGAATAGAACTTACGAAGCCGATCCTCCTGAGGACATAGAGCAAGCTACCGAGGTTGTGCACATAAATACCTTTCCACGATCACTCTTTCTGCCTTCGAGTTCTTACGTAGACGCCGCTGCAGTGTCTTCCTTCTCCCAATGGACTTTCAATCGCTCCCACACCGCCCGCTGATGAACCGTGGCCTCTTGTTTTTCCGCCAAACCGCTTCCACGAAGTTGATTTGCTTCAGATAAGAGTCCATGGCCTTCTCTTGAATTTTTATGATCTGCTTCCGCCAGTCCGACTCCTAAGTGAATTCTTGCTACAAAACACACATAATTTTAATTAGTAGATATATTAAAATAAATTGAAAAATGTTTTTAAAAAATAAAAAAATGCTTAAAAAACTGAAAAGTTACCGCAAACTGACGAAACCACAACTCCGCCTTCGGAAGGGATCACACTACACTTCTGGATATCTGGTAAGGAGCATGAAATACATCATCTGATTGATGCTCCTCGCTAATGCCATTGTTGGACTTGTTGAACCTTTAAAAAAATGCATGTTAGAAAGTTAATTAATGGAAAAAACATAATGCTACAAATAAAATAAAAATACTAACCAAGTTGTATGTCCCGGTCGTGGGTTGGGATGGAGAACCGGGAGATGCTCTCGACCTGGTTGTTGAACCAATAGTTCAACCGACATGACCCGGATCTTCCGAAAAGACGGATCTACACTGAGCGGAACATATGGAACCGAGTTTTGTTCATGAGACGATCCCGATGCACGGGAACTACTCACCGAACTACCTCGGCCGCCACGGGGTGCTGAACGACGGAACGCTGCATCCGGATTCAATTTTTTTTTTAATACATCGAAACTTTTCAAAGATTTTCTATTTAAAATGTTTTCATTTATATATTTAAATGTAAAAATGATTTTTACATCTACAAATGATTTATATATATATGTATAAAATATTATAAATATTTTTAAAAATGTTAATAAATATTTATAAATGTTTCAAACTGTTTATAATTATAAAAATATTTTAAAATTATAAATATTTTAAAATATTTTAAAAATGTTTATAAATATATTAAAAAAATTTAATATTTTACATCTAAAATTATTTGTACATCTAAAATGATTTATATATATGTATGTATAAAAATTATAAATATTTTTATAAATGTTTATAAATATTTATAAATGTTTAAAATGTTTATAATTATATAAAATGTTTAAAAATTATAAATATTCTTAAAACGTTTATAAATATAGAAAAAGGTTTTAAATATATTTTAAAATTTTAAAAACGTTTTACTATATATAATATATTACAGGAAACCCCAAAAACGTTTTAAAAATAAAAAAAATATTTTAGAAATACAAAACGTTTTGAATTTTAACAAACACACAATCCAATCCTAAACAACTAATCAAACAATCTCAAATCCATTCAATCCTAAATAACTAATCAAACAATCTCAAATCCTAATATCTAACTTCATAAACCCTAGAAAATGAAATTGCTTTGGGGATTTGAGAAACTTACATGATTTGTTGGTGTGGGGAAGAGATTCGAGGTTAGGAGGAGGAAGATCGGGTTTGACCTTTGAATCGCTGGAGAAGGGAGAAGTCGGAGAGATTAGGGAGAGATGTGGAAATGATGAGGAAGAAGAAGGGAGGGTTTTATATTTAGTGATTCGACGGACACGTTCGCCGGAATTCCGTCAGAATCTTAAAATATATTAATAAAATATTAATGGCGGTTCCTAAATTTCTCACACGGTTTCTTCTCCGGTAATATGATATTCATGAAGTAGTTCGCTTGAATGTCGCCGTCCTTCTCATCTATTATTCACGGACTAGTGTTTGTGGATTGAGCACAAGTTTCTAAATGTAAAATCTAAATTTTGATAATGTATATAGTATTTGCCTAAGGATTTAACTTTTAAAAAAATTGTAACACGATTTTTTACATACAAAAATATTTTATGAGTGTTATGAAGATGTTATGAGTATAAGTATATATGAGGGAAGATGTTATGAAAACAATGATACACATACAAAAATATTTTAATAAGTTGTTTAATTTGAACGATTACGAACTTGACAGGTTCGTCGGAATGTCGCCGGTATATTCCGAGGAATTTTCGATGACTTATGTCAATTAATATCTCCGCTATGTTGTCGCTATATACCCATCTATATACCGACGGACTCTAAAAAAAATATATACAACTTAAGTAAGATGTTATACAACTAATAAATACAAGTCAAATAATAAGAATTTCTAATCGAATCTTCAGAATCGCCATCAAACTCCCCAACCTCAGCTTCCGACCAATGTACAACAACATCAAGTCCAAATAAATCACAAACTTATATTGACTGAGTTATATTAGATACGCTTTGATCAACTTAATTTGTCGTTAAATCTCCATCCAACATTCCGTTTGTTGATATGACATCGTTTGAATAGACAAAAAAGCTAAAAATTCCAAATTGATATTTTTTAATCCATTTTTGAACCATGTCTTCTTTCTCTTCTCTTTCGTTCTGGAAACAATCTCGTGTATAATTTATTATCTCTTCTTTCTTTCCTCTTGGACATAGCTAGCTAAAGTATCACTTTGTGAATGATCCACTGCGAATCTACAACGCCAATGTTCTCATGAGCAGGCTGCACAAAACACGAGCTTTCAATCATCAGTCCAAAGAATATTTTATATACTCTGTAAAGAAACCTAACTAGGGGAAGCAGAGCTACTCACTTCAACGCATCTTCTGAGAGCAAAGTCTAAACCCCATCCATGAACTAGATATTCTGCAACAGAAACATATTTCAAATCCTCAACTTCGAAGGTGAGACTAGACTCGTTCTCCTAATGAATCGTTCACAAATACTCGGACAAAAGAGCTGAGCTAAACACAAACCTGAATCATATGCCACAGGCATCGCCATGTTTCTCGAGAAAACACATGCGCCATTATTACTACAAACCTGTGGGAAGGACAAAATCTCAGTACTGATAATGACAACATTGCAGAGTGGGGGCTAGGGAGAAGCACAAAGATGGTAAGAGAAGTTAAAAGACATTCACGCAGCACAACTTGCTTTTCATCATCTTGCGCAAGGAGGTAAATGTGGGGTCACTACACCATCCTGCTTTTTCTTTAGAAGCGGTGTTTCCCGGCACAAGCTAATTGGATTTTGTTTTCTTATTTTTTTTAAAACTTTTCCTATCATTTTAGACATGCGCAAACTGTTTTGTTAATTTCAGAGACATTTTCTCGTAATGCCAAACAGACATGCATTAACAGTAGCTTTCTGGTTTGTTTTGTTCTTTTAACCATTATGCTCTGAGAATAAGAGATGAACTATGCAAAAGAAAATAAGAAACTCAAAACTTGTTACGCAAGCCAACCATACAACTGATACAAAGAAAGACCAGCACAAAAGACAGGAACAAAAGGACACATGAATAGTTTTCATAAAACATAAGAAATCCAACTTTGACAAGATAAGTAACGATCTCTTGAAAAAGGAATATCTTAGCAACACATGATAGTTTGAAACAGATAAAAAAAACAAAACAACAGATGCATCATACATCCATCAATCTTGTGATCCAATTTGTGATCCACCTTGTGATCCACCCTAATAGAACACATAAAAATTTGAGATCTTCGAGAATCGATATGTTATAAAATCAAACAGACAATAAATGTGTACCTGATCATTCTTTGGCCGACCCTTTGACGCTTAGGTTCGGTGAACACTTGGTTTTGAACATTTCGGTTTGGTATGTCCTTCTTCTACAATTAGAACATGTCATGACACGCTTCACTTAACTTCGCTTTTACTAGAGGAAGAAGATGATTCATTTGCGCTTTTCGTCTGGCATAAGTGCTTGGTCTTCCTCTATTACCTAACCTATTAGTGGAGGTAAGACTGGTAACCTGTTCAGCATAGGCCATAACTTCATCCCTTCCACAGGCCTAATACTACGCTCATAAGTTTTTCTCCATCTTATGGTAGTGTAATAATCAGAAACATAGTCATCCACCTTCGCTTTTCATGGTGATCACACAGCAGCATGGTTACAAGGAATTCCATTCAATTGCCACATCCCGAACCACATGTTTTCACACCCATATCAACGCTTATACGAAAGTCATGATAGTTAATTTCATGACATCACCGTAGCCATGTATCTAATACAATTGAGACTTATCTATAGAAGTTTCTATCGCAATGTGCCCTCTTTGTGTATCTAGTCTTCAATCTATTAGCGATGATAGACCTTTTGCTATGCGACCATACATTGTCGCCTAATATCCTCTAACATTTCAAGTAGTGGTTTTCCCTAGCCTCGCTAATGGTTTTGTTAAAAGATTCATTCAGGTTGTTCAAATTATCATTGCAACAAGAACCAACCTTAAAGTAAGCTCTCAGACCATGTATGCGGATTTGGCTTGTAGAGTTTGATGCTTAGCTGATTGTAGCTCTTCAATGCATTCATATGCTCAAAGTCTCCTAGGTGTAGCTACGGGCTATTTTCCAACAGTCTCTAGTTGTGGGTCGTGGTCTGCTCTCTTCCAGTTTCCTATGTGTCTCGCATTACATGCGATGTTCTGCATTGAAGTTCGAGGTGAACAACTTTCACCAAACCCTTCAAACAAAAAAAATATGTAAGATATGAGAATACCAAAACAAAAAGTACACCAAGAACTTTACCTTTGCTTATCGGATATGAATGTGAAGTTTCTCCCATCACCGAAGTGCAAATCCACTTTTAGGTGATTCACAAACCATGCCCAATTAATGTCATTTTCAATCTCTACGACTGCCCACTAATCGCACAATTCTGTTATCTCCATCTCTTCCAACAGCAGCAATCAATTGGCCTTTAACATCCCATTTCAGAAATGCACCATCTAGTCCTATGATCGGTCTACAATCGACTTCCAAGCTGCACGTTGTGCTTCAAAACAAATGTAGATAACGATCAAACCTTTGCTTGTTTCTTGGTGTTTGTCCAGGAATGGTCACTATCTCAGTTATGGTTCCCGGATTAGTCTTCCAAGCTCGCTTCATAATCATAGATTCGAAAAGTTTTTTCATGGCTTGCTCTTCTTCTCTTGTGACTTTAGTCTTAGCTTTTGACATTGGTCTTCAGTAACAACCAAGTTGTATGTTCTCTTGATCTCTTCACCAATTTCCTTAGCTGTAAGCTTAGGATTCACCTCAACCTTTCAGTAAACAGCTGCTAATCGATGAAGGCTTTAACATCTTCGAGTAACCAGAACGTGATACAAGCGTGTTCATTAACATAAACCTTTATCTGCAGTTTATGTTTTCTTCATACTTAACAATAAACTCTCCAAGGACAATCATACTCAGTGTCAGAACAAATAGCGCCAAGCTTCATTTGTGTTGATATGTATAGCTTGATATCATATCTTGTTTTCAGAGAATACCTAAGAAGAGCTTGCTTGAACTCTGATGCAGACGAAAACTTCTTCCCCAACGCTAAGACCTCATCGGCTGATGCTGCATCCTCACAAGCCTCTCCTTCACAGATTCTTTCCTCATCATCAGATGATACAGTGGTCAGGAATATTATCCTCATTCCAGCAATCATCATCTCCACTCTCATCGTTTCGCTCCATCATTACTTGCAACATCTCCAAAGTGGGATGAGAAAACTTCACAAGCTTCTTCTTCAGTTTGTACGCCACATCCTTCTTCTTCTTCTGAAACCTCATTCCCATCTTCTTCGATATCATCACCAGGATCATCAACAATAGCCTCACAATCATCACCATGTACAGGTTCAGACTCGCCTCCTTCATAGCCTTTAAATACCGACCCTATTTCATCACCTTCAACAACAGGTTGATGTTCAGGTTCTCTACCTCTTCTCGACGAGGGAAGCTTTTTTCTTATCACCATGTCAGTAAAAAATGATTTGCAGTTTTATAACGAAGAAGAAGAAAAAGAAGAGATGATAATTTGGAGTTTTAGTATTAATGAAAAGAGGAAGACGAGATTAGTTAGTGGTTCTACGATAAGTAAAAGAAGAGACATGTAGATTATTTTGATTCTTTAGTTTTAGTGCTATTCTTAAACGACACCACATCATTCACCGTTAACTTGACACGGAGGTTAGTTAATAAATTAAATTGAGAAACTTGTACTCAATATGGCTAACTAATTATAAGTTTGTGATTTATTTAGGTTAGTGGGAAGTTTGTATTTTTTGGAGAATTTGAGATAGTTTAGTATTTAAATACACATTTTCAAAAAAAATATATACAACTTAAGTAAGATGTTATACAACTAATAAATACAAGTCAAATAATAAGAATTTCTAATCAAAATCGCAATCAAACTCCCCAACCTCAGCTTCTCGACTCAATGTACAACAACATCAAGTCCAAACTCGAAAAATTCTCAACGAGTCCAACATCAGCCAAATCTTCAATCAAGACTCACGTTGCTGGAATGCTCGCATGCCATCTCATTGCTTTTTGATGTGCTCACACTGATACAACCTCTTCAATCTTTCCCACAAAGGCAAATACCACATCCTTTCAACGGGACCTAACTCTTCCCTCGCTCCTCGATAACGAGGTTTCCTACAAAATTTGCATTTATCCTGCTCCTTATCAGCTCCCCTACTAGATCATGC
>JAEACV010000549.1:0-30741 GCA_016432835.1 Brassica nigra | reverse complement strand
GAAGCCTGAGCGAGATCCGACTGCTTAAAGGCGAAAGGGCTCCGACTTTAGACTCCGAAGAGGCTCGGCTACTATCTCGCAAGGGGGAGCTCGAAATTTCCGAGGGAGACTTCGACTCGGTCATCTCTCAGCTCCAGTCCGAGTGCACCCTTACGCCGTGTTTGGGAGAACCCGAGGGACGAGATCCGGTGGTCGGAGAGGGCGAGGATGATGGGACCGAGAGGGGTGAAGTTGGAGCGGAGGATGATGACATGGTTCCAGGTTCAGTTGAGGTTGAGGATGAAGACGGTGTTCAAGAGTACCTAGGTTTATAATCCTTCGAGGATTTTCATTTTATTTTGGCCTGTTTAAAAGGCCGCGGTTTGTATGTTTCGGGACTGGCCGTTGGTGGCTTTGAATCCCTGCCCTTCTTAGGGCTTTTTGTAAGATGGCAGGCTCAACCTATAAAACTCTTTTTCGGTTATTACAAATTAAGAGAACTTCAGATTTCTCGAAGTTAGAGGGCGAGGAAATGAGTTGTCGTCTCACTCCTTGCCCCCTGATGATCACCGTATCTATTGTTTGATGAGTGCGTGTGGTTTTTGTTTTACGCGAAGGTTTGTGAAAACAATCAGACTTAAGTGAAGAGACAAGTTTTGGGATCTCATATCAGGGTGCTGAAATTATGCCTTTGAGATGTCAAGATCCAGTAAGACTGGGTTTAGGGCAAGACCTAGGTTTACTCTCGGCTGAGGCTATGCGATGACAAGTCAGCTCTTGTTTTGCCTGTTTGCAATTTCTACCTGATTCGTACCGATATAAAGTCCGCGAAGTGTTATCGGCTTATATGAATTGTCTTGGCACAAATCGAGCTACTTCCAAAGGCTATTTGGAGGTGCTGACCAAAATTTTGGATTTTCTTGTATAGCGCGCTATGGTGTCCTTGTCGGATGTAAGAGAGCCTGTCCTTTCGAGGGTGGCTAATGTCTGTTTAAGACGTTAGGATTCGTTTGTTGTGATCAGCAACAAAGAAATGATGCCATTTAAAGGCATTTTACCGATATAGGTGTACTGAACCTGTTCCAAGAACGAGAACGTCGTTTCTGTGAATGGGAAAATCGTAACTTCGAGCATGTTGCGACGTCTCGCGATGCCAGAAGTAGATTTTTTCATGCCGCATTTTTTTTTGCGGGCTTTTGTTAGGTGAATACCGGATTACCAGATTTAATGGTGGAAAGTTTCGAAAATGTCGTTTTCATTCGAAATTTTATGGGAGTATAGGAGTATACGTACCCACTCCCCCCCCCTTTTTAAGGTGGGGGATAGCTGAACTCGCTTGGCGAGCTGCCTACGTACCCTTTTTCCGGAAATCAAGCCATCTCTTAGTTCTTTAAAGTCCATGTTGCGATTAGTGGTAGTGTTTCTTAAGATGCATCGCGTTCCAGGTTCTTGGGATCTTGACATCTTGCATGTTCGCGATTTCATACGATCCGGATCGGACCACCTTTATTACTTTGTATGGTCCTTCCCAGTTTGCTCCCAGTTTTACGGCGTTGCGTTTGGCCGTGTTTTGGAAAAAATTTCGCAGAACCAGATCGCCTTCTTTGAACCTGCGGTGGCGAACGTTCGAGTTATAGTACTTAGCGGCAGCGTGCTGGTAATTCTGGATTCGTATGAGCGCTTGGTCTCGTCGTTCACTGATGAGATGAAGCTCATCCAGCAGCATTGCGCTGTTGACTTCTTCTCGCTCGGGGAGGAGTCTTCTCCAAACGCCGGGGAATTCTACTTCTGATTGGATCATACATTACATTCCGTAGCCGAGGGCGAATGGAGTTTCCCCCGTGGCTCGTCTTGGGGTTGTGCGATGCGACCATAGGACTCCCTCTAGCTCTTCGGCCCATCGTCCCTTCTTGGCTTCCAAGCGCTTTTTCAATCCTTCGAGAACAGTTTTGTTGATGGTCTCCGCCTGACAGTTACATTGCGGATACCTAGGCGTTGATTTTGTCAAGCGTATTGATGAAAGGACTTTTCTAAGGTCCTAATCAAATGATGTAGTATATAAGATTGTCGAACCAGTCCTAAGTGACAATGAAACAGAGGGAATGCAAGTCTATGCTTAATCTAAATGCAATCATTAGAGATGATGATGATTAAACTAAAACAATAAGCAAAATGCAACAAAAAGTAAAACTTTCTTTCTTATGAGGAGAGTGAGACCCATGGGTATAGGGACTTGATATCAAATGATTAAGCTTCAATCCAAGATGCTAACTTTTCAATCAATCTAATCGTTATGCCTAGACAACAAAACTAAGCAAGCTCTATCCCTAGATGAATGCTCTTTTGCAATGATCACCCAAAGTACACCAAATCCCTTTGGCTGTAATGATCAAAGCAAACAAGGAGAATGAGTCTAATAGCAATCCTAGCTTCTTTGACAACTAATCCCTTAGGCAAAGCAAGCTAAAAGCATAGATGAGTTGGTTCAGGCATTTCATAGAACACCTTCCGGCATGAAATGCCTATAGCTCTATGTTTGAGAGGCCAACTCAAATATAGCTTTAAGAACACCAAATCAGTGCAAGGAAATGATAGATCTAACACTAAACACCTTGGATCTAACTTAATCACTCTCTATCACCCTAACCCATGGATCTTAGATGGATCTACTCACTAATCCACATGCTTACTCTTAAACCCATGAGAGATTCAAGCTTAAACATATAGAGAAAAAAAGGAGATGAAATCAAACAATCAAGAACACAAAGATAAGATGAGATTATGAATCAAGATGAAACTTTACTCAAGAGGTTTATGTGTTCTTAGATAGAAAATGAGATCCGTCCCACATTAGGGATAACAAGGGTACTTATAGTTAGGCTTAAAAGCCCTAGAAACATAGATTAAGATTACTAAAAAGCCCTTAAGCTAAATGTGTCTAAACCAATAGGAAAGAGGCACAAAACTCGGTCAGGGTAGCAACAACACCATCCAACCCGGTCCAAGTTACCCGGCCGTCCAAGCAGGCCGCGTTGTTTGCTCCGTCCGGGTTCCATGCCGTCCGTCTCACCCCAGTCGCCTCACCCCGGTCACCAGCACCTTCTTCACGACCGGGTACTCCTAGCCGGACAGGCCACCCCGGTCGTCCTCAGTTTGGACGCGTCTAGTTCTTCCGTCCGGGTTTTCGTAACCGGACGTGTCTCCCCGGCCGTCCAGCAGTCTTCATCGTCTGGGTGCTCCTACCCGGACGTGTCTCCCCAGACGTCTCTCGGCCTGGATGCGTCTAGTTCTTCCGTCCGGGTGTACGTACCCAGACGTGTCTCCCCGGCCGTCCAGCAGTCTTCATCGTCCGGGTGCTCCTACCCGGACGTGTCTCCCCGGACGTCCTGCAGCTCCTTATGGTCCGGGTGCTCGAGTTGGGACGCGGCATCCCGGTCATCCGTATGAGCTGGTCCGTCCTGATCCGTCCGGGTGTGTGTAGCCGGTCAAGGCTACCCGGTCTAACCCTCTTCTCTTGGTTTTACTTCTCTTCTTATAGCCAATCTTGATTCTTCACTTCTTTTTGGGTCATAAGGTCTCCAAACACCTCAAATCTCACCAAAACATACTCCAACACCTGATAGGGACAAATGAATGCAAAATGATCCTAGACAAGCCTAAACTTTAGCCTACAACTAAAAGATGGCTAAATATATGAAAATATGCAAGACATCAACTGCCCCACACTAGTCCTTTACTTGTCCACAAGTGAACTAGTAAGGACTAAGGAGGAGAGGTTTGAAGGAGGGGACTCATAGCCAAAAGAATGCTCTTCTTAGTTCTCAACTTGATAACCTTGTATAAACATACCAAGTAGCAAGAGCAAAAACTCAATCCAACTCTAACTTAACAAGTCCTATCTTAACTCCTTTGATCCCCACACTTACTCATCATGAATCCACAATCCACAATTCCATTTGCCCTCTAACAATCATTAAGCAAACTCAAAAGACTTCTTGCAAATGGTCAAATGGTCCAAGTCATTTGGTTTGGTGGTAGAAGGTTTTATTCAAGTGAAACAAGAGGTTCAAAGGGATCTTTCAAAGGGTGGTTCACTCTCAAAACAAGTAGCCTTGACATTGCACATAATATATCTAATAAAGGGATCAACTCATGCATACAATGCTCAATCTCCATTGTTCTACCCTTTCCCTAAATACATAAGTTACATCCTTATTCCCAATGCCAAAATACCACTCACATCTCTCACCCAAAGATTCTCCCCAAATACTCAAGATATTTTCTCATTTGAAACTCTTTCTTAATGAAGTCTACAAGGGATTTTTCACATTTTAAACTCTTTTCAGCTCTTTCTAGACATTGCTAGCCCCCTTTTCATTATTTTTTTTCTTTTTTTTTATGGGGGCCAAGACTTATTTACACACTTAGAGCTTACAATCTTTCATTTCTCTTATCCCTTCTAGACTTAATCACTTATAACTTTAGAGTCCCATGAGTTAACCTTTTCTTTCATAAACCTTTCACTTTCCCAAGATCACACCATACAACACTCACCCCCATCCTAGAAGCTAGAGATTATAGTGTCTAATCTAGCTAAAATGGAGATCAAGCATTGTCGTTCCCAATACTCTCAACATTATGCACATGTAAAGCTTTCCAAAGAAGGCCTCACTCAACAAATAATGAAGGCTTGAAAGGAGGAAAGGGTTTAAGGGTGCGGAATGCCACTTGAGTATGTCCAAAAAGATAGGCAAACAATGGGAGGGACAACTCAAGTGTTCTATCCATGGCTTAGTACACAAGGGACCATGAGCAAGAGACTTAGAGTCTAAATATGACAGGAGCAAACTTCAAAGAGATAGCATCAATAAATCAAATAAGCTTTAGGAAGAGATTTCAAGGCATAAAGTTTACAAGCTATCCTAAGATTGCTCAAGCTACTTACTATGTTTATAAAGGTTATCACTTTAAGAACTTAGCATGAGCATCTTTACAAGGCAACTATCATCCTTGTCCCCTTATGCATGATGCAACCTATATGATGATTTTTTCTCTTTCTTTTTTTTTTTATGCAAGTGAATGATCTAGACTCAATCCTAATGCAACTACATGATTCTTTTTGTGCTTTTCAAATTTTTCAAAATTTTATGGCTTTTCTATGCAATAACTATCTACAAATGCATGCTTATGACATAAAACACAAGATGATCAGCAACTTGGCACCTCCCCCACACTTAATTCACACAGTCTCTGTGTTTGTTAAATGTGGAGAAGGGCCCAAAGAAAGAAAAATAAAACTAAATGAAAGGATGAATGGTATATACAATGATAGGGCGTTGGAGTACCTCTATGGAGCATGGGATGAGGCTGATGCCTCTCCCTCAGAGCCATCTTCATCAGCAGTGGTGCTTAGGGATGGTGACTTGTTTCCAGACTCGGATGGGGCGATATAAGGGTTCCTCAAACGGTGGAGAGCTTGCTTGCTGGACTGTGGTGCAGAGGGGTCAATAAGTGGTATAGGAGGGGGTGTATTGAAGGCATTGTTGGGGTCAAAATCGGTCAATTACAAAATTGTCACCCGAAAATCCTCGAAAGAAAAGCCAAGCGACGATCAAAGCCAAGAAACGGGTCGTCGCTCGATAAAACTCACGGGAAGGCTCGTCCACTCCCGCCTGGCACCAGCGGCAAGGATCCTGGTGCCCATCCGTGCAATCGTCTCATGATCTCGGGCAATGACAACATCTTGGTTCTTTAAAACCCATGTCCGGATCGTTCGAGATCTACAATGGTTCTTCCGCAAAGCCTTCCCGATTATTTAAAAGATTCATCTTTTAACACATCTAAAACTCGAAGCCACATTGCTCGCATCCTTGACGACGGAAAATCTACAAATCCAAGTCCATCTCAAATCCCGATACTCGAGGAATATCGCTGGATTAGAAACGATTATCTCGAAATCTACGGCTAAAGACCTTCCCAAACTCAAAGATTTCCCGCAAACGACTAACAGGGGAAAGATCGAACAACGAAAAACCCACGGACGGCAAGATGGCCTGGCGCCGGCGGCACGCGGGACGCGGGTCGCCAGGCCGGCGGCTGGACGCTGGTTGGCGCCGGGCGGCACTCGCCTGGCGCGGCACTCGCCTGGCGCCGGCGGCACGCTGACGCTGGCTGGCCTGGCGGCACTCGCCTGGCACCGGCCACACGGACGCCGGGCCTGGCGCCAGCGGCACCGGCCTGGCGGCGGCAGCCACACGAAACCGACTAACGGGGAAAGATCGAACAACGAAAACCCACGGACGGCAAGATGGCCTGGCGCGCTGACGCTGGCCGCCTGGCGCCGGCGGCACGCGAGGCCGGCCTACGCCCGCGGCACCGCCGCGACGGGCCTGGCACCGGGCGGCACTCGCCTGGCACCGGCGCACGTGGACGCTGGCTGGCCTGGCGCCGGCGGCTCACGGACGGGCGGCCTGGTGCCGGCGGCACCGCCCATGCCGGCGGCACCTCCACGCTGGCCGCCTAGGCGGCACCGGCCTCGCGGCACACCGCCTGGCCGCGGCACCGCCACGCGGGTCGGCCTGGCGTCGGTCCACGGCCCTCGTCCTGGTCTCGGTCCTATTGCGCCCGGTTCGATCCCATCATAGCTTGTTCGGGCCAATCTACGCAAGTTTGGTACGATCACGGTTATTCTAGAACACCACTTTCTCGACTAAACAAGGAATTGAGGTTCCTTCGGAAACACCGAAACCTTCAAAGACCGTCCTTTCGAAAAACCGTAAAAACGCCTAAACGGCCCAACGTGGCCAAAATGGCCCACTTACGATTTTCCGAAAAAGAAGGATAACTATGACGGTTTATATTTATCCTCACATACGAGATAAATGTCAAGTTTCCAGAAAGATAAATGTCAAGTTTCCAGAAGATAAATGTCAGGTTTTCCGAAGATAAATGTCAAGTTTCCCGATAAACACGAAGATGGAGGAAAATGGAAAAAAGTCCGACTCAGCCCGCGAGAAGATAGACCGTCTTAAGGGGAGTATATAAGGAGAGCTTTGAGAAAGAAGCAAACCAGATCACAAACTTTCAGAGCACTTAGCACTTAGAGCGATTTAGCATTCTTTTCTGTTTTCACTAGCGAGCTGCGACTCAACTAGGATAGACTTACGTGACCAGACTAGCGTATTCCTCGACAGTTCTTACAGCCGATTTCTTTTCTTGTTGTACACGCTCAAACGAGAATTCAGAAATAAGATCTCTTTCGCTCAACTTTTACGATTTCTTTTTTTGCAACTTTTATCTCTATTGATTGTTTCGTATGCGGCCCAGCAGATATCCGGGACCTTCAAGGAAGATCGGGTTAACTCGGTTTTCCTCCACAAATCTTTATCGAAATTGACGGTGTAATTTCGGTTCCCTACGTTTGGCTAGAAGGAGGGGGTTACGGATCTATCTATCTCGCGAACGCACACGCCATGTCTACCGACGCCACCAAAGATCAGCCAGCTAGACGGAACACCGCCGACGCCAACGCCGAAGACTCGCTGGAGATGCGCCCGCAGTCACCGCTGATGCAAACACTGAGGCGCCAGCAGATGAAGGAACTGTTTACCTCCGCCCAGGCGCATGAACAACAGACAAGCTGATAACCTCGCCGCGAAAACAGGTCGACACCTTAACCGCGAGGAGCAAGTTGCCAGCGCGGATCCACTGCACGCAGAAGACTCGACTTCGGATCTCCGATGCACGAAAAGATGCCCCGAAGAGCCCACTCCGGGAAACGGTTCGAAGGACAGCAAACGACTCGCAGAACCTTCCACTCCCGCGACGGAAACAAGGAAAGCGACGCCGAAAGATCAATCTAGATATCAGCGACCAATCGGATCCTTCCGATGAAGACGCTGACATCCACCCAGGAGAACCCGGCCAGTCCGCCGAAGATGGTATCCTTCGATAGGCCCATGACGAAGAGGAAGAAGAACTCTACTGATGGAGCAGGAAGAACTCGGAAGATCAAACTCGATCTATCATGACCAGCCGACAGGTTCGAGGAACGCCGGCAGCAATAGCGATCCATGATCTCCGCTAATCTCTCAAAAGACCGGGCGGGCGAAAGTGGTGAAATCGCAAATCCATCAGCGACCAGCTCCGAGATCGATAGACTTCTCGAGGAAGCACGAAAACGCCATTCACCGCCGGATCACAAACACGCATCTCAGACCCAGGGAAGATCAAAATCCCGCCTATGACGACACGACGGATCCTAAATCGCACCTGCAGTCTTTCCAGATCGCAATGGGTAGGTGCAAACTCCCGAGCGAACTAAACGCAGGTCATTGTCTCCTCTTCGCCGAAAGCACCTCAAAAGGCGCCGAAAGTGGTTCTCCCTCAAAAGGAACTCCATCGAAGCTTCCGCCAACTGGCCTCGGCGCTTTCAAACAGTACTCCATGTTCATGGACAGAGAAACGTCCGACGTGGATCTATGGAGTCTAGCTCAGAAGGAAGACGAAGTCACTCCGCGACTTCATGCGAAGGTTCAAACTGGTGATGGCCAGAGTAACGGCATCAGCGACAATGTCGCAATCGACTCGAGGAAAACTCTGGTACAAGTCGGTTCCGAAGTGGATACTACTGGAAAAGCCGCTGACAATCCAGGATACTTCCACAAGGCAACGGACTTCATCATCATGGAAGAAGAGATGAAGCTTCGTCGCAGAAGCACGGACCACAGAAAACGCCCTCGAAAAGAAAACCTCTCGAACGACAAAAACGCCCATCACGGGGAAGACGCCAAGGCAGCATAACTACGCCATCAACTCGAGCAAGGCAGAACCTCCGAAACACCTGACCAGGAACCAGTACAAGGATAACTCCTACCGCTAGTTCCACGAAACCAGAGGTCACTCCACCGCTAACTGCAGGTTTTCGCGCCGCTCGCCGCAAAACTCCTCACCGCCAACTATCAAAGGTCAAGAGTATAAAGACCTGCTCCTGACTCGACCGCCAAAGACCAACAAAACTGCCTCCGAGGACCGCGAACCAAAATCAATCGGGGAAAATGCGAAGAAGAAAGGACGACCAAGGAACAACAGCAGTCGCCAGAGGGTAAACATGATCATCGGAGGATCACAGTTCTACCAAGACTCTGTCTCGCCGATAAAGCCTACGGGCTAAAAGCCGACAAGTTCCAACTGGTTTCCGACAGCGATGTTCCTAACCACACGATCGCTGAGGAACAGAGACCGCCGAATCGACAAACCTCACTGCGATCCTTTGGTAATCGACCTGGTCATCCAGGATCTCGGTCGGCCGCGATTCTCATCGATACAGGAAGCACGGTCAACGCCATATTCCGCGACACCCTCTACAGGATGAAGATCCCACTGGGGAAGTCGCCCCGAGCCAAAACCTTTGACGGGTTTCGGCGCCACTACCATGACCTCGAAAATTAAACTCCGATCATGGCAAAGGAAGTTACAAAGATCGCCGAAGTTTGCAGTAGTCGACAACCCGCCATCTACAACGCCATCATGGGAACCCTTGATCAACTCCATGAAGGCAGTACCATCCACATATCACCTCATCAAGTTTCCTCGACCGAACCGCAGCCATATGGGGTAGTCAGAAACAATCGAGACTCATACCTGGCCGAAGTTCAAACCGCAAAAGATCGAACGCCCAGCGCCAACCCAAACGAAAGCAAAGGAATCACACAACATTCTCGAGGACTCAAGAAAGATGATCCAGAATCATCCAACAGGCAACGATTCAAGACGGCGACAAAGCCTCCGAGTCCACCGCCGAAAACCAGACAGCTCGACCCGCGACAAACCACCAATCCGACCAGCACGATCGAACGGTGACGACGGGAGTAAAACGCCTGCGCAACTATCAGAACTACGAGATGGCTTGATCCTCGAAGAGGTACGAGGCAGCTCGTCAAACCGGCGAAGTTCAGCTATCCCCTCACCAAAAGGGGACTGCGCGTATTCCTATACTCCCACAAAACGCCAAAAATCCGCATGTACTCTAACTCTCAAATTTTAATAAAATTCTTTCTATCTTTTATGCTCGCTTAAACGATCAACGCTCGAAAACGAAAATCATATCTTCAAAAGAAACGCGAGACGCCGCGAACTTCTTAAAAAGATAACAAAACTCAGATTATCCGCAAAAGACAGTCCACCAGCGACTAAAATAACTCACGCCGATTGGCCCCGACGGACGACACAAGAAACGCTTCTCAATGCAAACTCAGAGTCAGACCTACAAGGTCCTCTTACATCCGACAAGGATATCATATAGCTATACAAGAAACCCAAAATTTTGGTTTAGCTGCCTCGATAAACTCCGAAGATAGCTCGATTCTTTTAACACAAGTCATATAGGCTAACTAGTCGCGGACTTTAAACGAAAAGAATCAGGAAGAAATCACTAACAGGCAAAACGAAAGCCGATCAGTCATCGCGACAGCCTTAAAGCTGAGAGTAAGCCTAGGTCTTGCCCTAAACCCAGTCTTGCTGGATCTTGACATCTCACAGACATAGTATCGTGATAACAGATCCCAAAACATGTCTCTTATCGCTACACCTAAAACGCCGCTAAAAGTAGATACGGACTAAGCGACAAAAGAGTTGGGATAATGGCGACTACTCGTGATCCTTCCTCTACACTTGACGAAAGTATAAATCAAATCAAAAGATGAAATCTCGCAAATTTTCATATTCATAAAGCCGCAAAGACGGCAGGATTCAAAGCCACCAACGCCAGTCCCAAACATAAGAATGCAACCTCCAACGATCGCAGAATAAAACCACTAAAACGCCACACACGCCAAAAATTCAATTCACAAAAGGAAGTCAACATTGAGAAACTGATGCGGAAATCCCAAATGAACTAGCAGGTTGGTCCACTTCATTCACGCCGAAAGCCTCCCACCACCCTCGCATCTCATCGACTCGCCTCCATCAGATCCTCGAAACCTCGATAGTTCCTATAGTCTCCGACTCTTTCTTCTACCGGAGGAACCAAGGACTCAGCATGAGCACACTCGCCATGAAATCCTTCATCTCAGCAATCTCGAATCGAAAGAGAAACTGGTTCTGAGACTTGTAAAGGTTTATGACCAACCCCGCACTCGCGAAATCACCAACAAACTCCTGAGCTTCTTTAAAACATTGAAACTTAGCAGCAAACGATTCCACCCGCCTTGCCACTCCGGCTACCATCCTTCTTCCTCTCCTTTCCGCCAACGAGCTCGAGCATGAAGCTCAGCTTGCTTCGCTCTGCGCCTTTACCTCTTGTCGAACCGAAAGCTCGCCCGCTTCTGTGGTCTTGTTAGCAATCCTGGATTTATGGAAACTCGAAGCTCGCTAAACACTCTTAGTCCCTGCATAAACTCAAGATCAGCAAGCATGCTTATATACAGATTCAACGCAAGGTTAAGAAGTTCGAAGGGCCAAACCTCGCTGACACGCTGGGAGCCTCGCAAAACCCGTTGTTTTTCCTCATCCTCCAGTGACTCATCAGTAGTAAACTCCGGAAGGCCATCAAAGAAGTTGTTGGGTGGAAAACCGCTGGTTCGCTTTTCCGCTGGAGCAAAACTAGGTTTTTTCCCAACGGTGAAGGATCTTCCGAGCCTTCCCATCATCGCATTTCCTTCCTTACGAGACCGTCTACGCCCGGTAGAGCCTCGATGACCGGTTCGCATCATACGACGGACAAGACCTCGACCGATAAAGTCTAACCGCCTCGAATCCGCTCGAGGGTGAAAGATTTCCAGAAAACGCCTTTGACGAAGAAGATCTCTTCGACAAAGACGCCACCAGGAAAATGCGCAGTAGGGTTGTTCCCTACAAAGCAAAACTTTTCACTAAAACTCGCGACTCCAAAAGGTGAAATAAACAACAGGGTTTTCATCAGATACCTTGAAGTTCCATGCTCAAGGAAATAAATGGAGGCAGCTCTCCTCGACAGACTCGCCATCTATTTGGACGAAGAAGAAACGCCCTGCCACGATTTGGGATTCGGCAGTCCCCTGAATCACGGCCATATCCTTCTTAGGCAGCATGGAGTAGTAACCGCCACTCCCCGGCCGAGTGCCCCAAAGACCTTTGAAATCATCGGACCAAGATCAATCCCGAAGTTCATAGCTAGCGATCAGTACGCCAAGCCAACTCTCCAAGGCAGGAACGCTGAGCTGGCTTGATCGAGAGTTCGGCGGTGAAGCGCATCTAACAATGGCACCAGGGATCGGGAACCACATACGCAGACGAAAGAAAGCTTCAGAACATGTAAAGAAACTCATGGAGGATTCCTTGCACTCTCGCTACCAACGGAACTGAATTTGACTCCTTCAGAACCTGGTAAAATCTCAAGAACCTTGAGATATTTACGAAACCAAGCTCGGCGCAAAAGGAGCACCGGGCTGCCCCAGAGGTCTCCTCGAACAGGATCTCTGGCAGTGTTGGGGCTTAACCTACAAGGGCTCGGTAATACGATTCTTTTCCTCCTCGACCAACTCCTCCCGCTTCACCGTCACATGGGCAGGAGAGTCATCCGAGGATGAATGGGAAGAAGAGTTTCTCTTTGAGGATCTTGAAGAGAGAGAAAGGATTCTTGAGAGAGAGAGTAAAATTCTTGTGATGAAGTAAGAATGAGATTTCTTACTCCATCCATATAAAGGAGGTAAAATCACTATTTACCCCGACATTCGCAAACGACACGCCTCAACACCTTCCCCATCGGCTATACCGCAAGCTAGGATCCGACAGGCACTACGGTTCCTAGCTAGCTAGGGGGCTAACTGTTGGGGTTAAAATCGGTCAATGACGAAATCGTCACCCGAAAATCCTCGAAAGAAAAGCCAAGCGACGATCAAAGCCAAAAACGGGTCGCCGCCGATAAAACTCACAGGAAAGTTTCGTCCCCGCCTCCGCACCAGCGTAAGGATCCTGGTGCCCATCCGCAATCATCTCATGATCTCGGGCAATGGCAACATCTTGGTTCTTTAAAACCCATGTCCGGATCGTCCGAGATCTATAATGGTTCTTCCGCAAAGCCTTCCCGATTATTTTAAAGATTCATCTTTTAACACATCTAAAACTCGGCCACATTGCTCGCATCCTCGACGACGGAAAATCTACAAATCCAAGTCCATCTCAAATCTCGATACTCGAGGAATATCGTTGGATTAGAAACGATTATCTCGAAATCTACGGCTAAAGACCTTTCCAAACTCAAAGATTTCCCGCAAACGACTAACGGGGGAAAGATCGAACAACGAAAAACCCACGGACGGCAAGATGGCCTGGTGCTGGCGGCACTCGCCTGGCGCCGGCATTCGCCTGGCGCCGGCGCACGCTGGACGCTGGCTGGCCTGGCGCCGCAGCACACCGCCTGGCCGGCACGCTGGACGCTGGTCGGCCTGGTGCCGGCGGCACTCGCCTGGCGACGACGCACGCTGGACGCTGGCCGCCTTTTGCGCACCACGCTGGTCGGCTTACGCCGGGCGCACGCTGGACGCTGGTCGGCCTTGCCGGGCGGCACGCTGGATTGGCCTATGCCGGCGTATTCTCGCTCATACGGCGGCATCTGCCACGCTGGTTACAGCGCCGCTGCACGGTTTACCGGGCGCACTCGCCATGGCCGCACTCGCCTGGCGCCGTCCACGCCCTCGCCCTGGTCTCGTCCCATTGTGCTCGGTCCGATCCCATCTTGGCTTGTTCGATCAATCCTCGTGAGTTTGGTACAATCAAGGCTACGGAATAAACATCTTTCGATTCGCTGGAATCATCCTCAATGTTTTACGATGGAAACCGGAGGGATTGATTTCTCGTAGAAGATATTAGATAAAACAAAGATCGATTAACTTGAACATCGATCCTTTAAGCTATACGGTTTATTCTCCGAGAAAGATCATCTTTCCGAGAAATCGTATAAAACGTTTAACGACTTAAGACAAGTCCACAACTTACTTACGATTTTTCAGAATTCAGGCCTAATCAGGCTACGACGGTTTATCCGATTTCAAACATCGGATAAACATCAAGTCATCGAAAGATAGCGAAAACTCAAGATGATTACGAAGACCGACGAAAATGGAACATTTTCGAAGAGATAAGCTTGGGCCCAAAGGCGAGGCCCATCGTCCTAAGGCAAACCGACCTAGGAGTGGGTATATAAGGAGAGCAAGAGCAGAGGAGAAGATGATCCGAAAAATCCGAGAATTAGACTTAGAGCATTCCGCTAGCTTAGAAGAATTAGGGCTTAGGTGGTTAGACTCGCGAGCAAGGCTTAGGACGCTTAGCTCGCGACTCTATATTTTCTTTAATCGCAACTCTCTGCTCTTCGAAAATCCTTGTACTCGTAGCTTTCATCTAATAAAACGCCTTCGGGCAAATATTTCAACTCTTATTTTTATCTATTGAACTTTCTCGATTTTGTGTGGCAACGCAGAGAATCCGGACCTTCAAGGAAAGTCGGGTTTACTTGGCTTTCCTCCGCAATCTTATTTATCAGAAATTGACGGTGTGAATTTCGTTCACAGCCTTAGAAGGAGGGGGGGACGGATTCTCTAACTCGAAAACCACCGATCGATCGGGTTCAGTATGACTTCTTCGCCAGCCCGCAACATCGTGATCTTTCGAGGATCGAGCAACAGCCCGTACGGCCAAACCTCACAACGATCTCCTCGTAATAGAACTCACGATCCAGGATATTGACGTAGCAAGGATATTAGAAGACACCGGATGCTCGGCTAATATTATCTACAAAAGCACCCTCGAGAGGATGGGCGTCGATCTAAGCATCCTAACAGATGACCCCAGCCCAGATTCGACTCTCGAGAAATTATGACCTCGGCTCGACTAACCTCCTAGTCAAAGCCGAGCGCCGCCAAAACACGGAATCCTGGTGATCGATGGTCCAACATCCTACAATGCGATAGTTGGAACTCCCTGGCTAAACTCCATGAGAGCGATCCCATCAACATTCCACCTATGCCTCAAGTTCCCAACGCTTCGGGTCGAAACAATACATGGTAGTCACGGAGCAGCGAGATCTACCTCGCACCGAACTAAAACGAAAAACTCAAATCGACCTCTCGAAAAGCAAACGATTCACGACTCGCCGTAACCTTCGGCAGTCCCAAAGAGCCGAGGCCCGGAAGGGAAGCGTGAACCAACCTGCGAACCGGTAGTGTCAATTTGTCTCGACGATTCTTTCCGAACAGTGTGTCGAGATCGAGCTAACCTCCGCAACCAATAAAAGCAGAGCTCATCGCATGCCTCAAAAGAACCTCAGTACGCTCTCGCCATGGAGGATATGCCAGGAATCGACATTAGCGTAACATGTCACTTAACTTAACATCGACTCCAACTCACAAACCCGTGAAAACAAAAGAGACGAAAGCCGACCTGAGCATGCCATCAAAGTAATGAGGAAGTCGAAAGACTCCTCAAAGTAGGGTCGATAACGGAAGTCAGGTATCCGACTGGCTTGCCAACCCCATCGGGTTAAAAAGAAAACGGCAAGTGGCGAAGTCTGTGTCGATTTCACGGATCTGAATAAAGCCTGTCCAAAGGATTGCTTCCGCCCCACATATCGACCGACTGGTCAAGCAACCGCGTAAACAAGCTTCTGTCATTCATGGACGCTTTTCCGGATACAATCAGATCATGATGAATCCCGACGACAAAAACTGCATTCATCACGCATCGCTAACGTATTGCTACAAGGTAATGCCTTCGGTCTTAAAACGAGGTGCAACATATCAGCCACTCGTCAACAAAATGTTTGCCGAGCAACTCAGAAAACTATGGAAGTATACATCGATGATATGCTCGTAAAATCTCTCGACGAACACGATCATATAGCCCACCCGAGGAATGTTTTGCACGACTCAACCAGCATAACATGAAACTCAACCCCGCGAAATGTAGATTCGCTGTGGCATCGAGAATTCCTCGATACCTCGTGAACGATCGCTGAATCGAGGCCAACCCTAAACAAATCGACGCAATGATTTGAACCGCTTCATCTCGAGAACCAAGCGAAGTCCAGAGGCTAACCGAAGAGTCGCGCTTTGAACCGCTTCATCTCGCCCACGGATAAGTGCCTACCATTTTACGTAAACATTGAAGGAAACAAGAAGTTCGAATGGTCCGAGCAATGTGAAAAGCTTTCCAACAGTTGAAACAATACCTGGCCACTCCACCAGTCCTCGCGAAACCGTGGAAGGTGTACCTCTTTTCCTCTATATCGCAGTTCCGCAACAGCAGTGGCGCCTTGATACGGGAAGAACGCTAACAAAAGCCAATCTTTACATAAGCAAGACGCTACTAGATGCGAAACTCGATACCCGCTAATGGAAAATTAGCATTCGGCCATAACCTCGGCAAGAAAACTAAGACCATATTTCCAGTCTCATACTATAGTGGTTCTCACCACGCTCCCGCCACGGATAATCCTGCATAGTCCGAAGTCAATCCGTAGGCTCGCAAAATGGGCAATCGAACTGAGTGAATACGACGTCGAATATCGCCAAGGACGGTGCAAAGTCCCAAGTACTTGCGGATTTCTTGGTAGAGTTACCCACTAGAAGCATGACTAACGAGGAACCAAACTCAACTTGGGTCCTCCACGCCGACGGATCTTCATCCAAACAAGGATCCGAATCGAATACGACTCACCTTCCTAACGGGAAATCCTAGAACAGTCTTTCCGATTGGCTTTTCATGCTTCAAACAATGAGGCAGAATACGGCACTCATCGCAGGTTTGGGCTGGCCCATAGGTTAAGAACCGTAATATTCACGCTTATCGCGATTCTCGCTAGTCGCCAATCAATACAGCGGAGAATATGAGGCAAGAGACGAAAGGATGGACGATATCTAAAACTCGCCCAAGAACTGGCTCGAAATTTCGACCAGTTCGCCCTGACCAGAATTCCTCGCCGAAAACGTCCAGGCCGACGCCTTGGCTGCCCTCGCCAAGCTCAGATCCAGGGCTCCAAAGAGTAATCCCGGTCGATTCATCGAGAATCCAAGCATCGACCACCAGTGGTCGCCAATCTAATCCGAGACGAGATTGAAGATGCGAAGAGGTCGAGGATCAGCCGGAAGCGGATGTGAACCCGACCGAGTATGGCTGCGACAGCCCTTGGTTAGAACCAATCCGAGCCTATATCGTGAATGGAACCTTACCACCAAAAAATGGGGCTCAGAAGTGAAAACCTGCCGCACACGCCACGATAGAGGGAGAAATTTATAAGTGGTGTTTCTCTGGTCCTCTCATGGCATGCAGAAGGGGAAAGAGCGAGAAGAATCATGAAGGAGGTCCATTCTCGATCATGCGGAAATCATTCTCGAAGATCTCTCGTTAAAATCAAACGCCACGGTTATTATTGGCCAACTGATGACAGGCCTTTTCAGGTCCTAATCAAATGTTGTAGAATACAAGATGTCAATCCAATTCTAAGAGATTCTAATGCAAAGGGAATACAAGTTCATGCTTAATCTAAGTCTATCAAGATGAGAGGATGATTGAGAAACTAAGACAATATTAAAAATACAATAAAAGATTGAACTTTCTTTCTTATGAGGAGAGTGAGACCCATGGGTGTAGGGACTTGATATCAAATGATTAAGCTTCAATCCAAGATGCTAACTCTTCAATCAATCTAATCCTTATGCCTAGACAACAAAGCTAAGCAAGCTCTATCCCTAGATGAATGCTCTTTGCAATGATCACCCAAGTACACCAAATCCCTTTGGCTGTAATGATCAAAGCAAACATGGAGAATGAGTCTAATAGCAATCCTAGCTCCTTTGACAACTAATCCCTTAGGCAAAGCAAGCTAAAAGCATAGATGAGTTGGTTCAGGCATTTCATAGAACACCTTCCGGCATGAAATGCCTATAGCTCTATGCTTGAGAGGCCAACTCAAATATAGCTTTAAAACACCTAATCTATGCAAGGAAATGATAGATCTAACAATAGACACCTTGGATCTAACTTAATCACTCTCTATCACCCTAACCCATGGATCTTGAAGGATCTACTCACTAATCCACATGCTTACTCTTAAATCCATGATAGATTCAAGCTCAAACATATAGAGAAAGAAAGGATATGAAATCAAACAATCAAAAACACAAGATGAGATGAGATTAAGAATCAAGATGAAACTTTACTCAAGAGGTTTAATGTGTTCTTTGATAGATAATGAGATAAGTCCCTCAAAGGGGATACAAGAGTATTTATATGGGGCTTGGAAACCCTTAGAAACATAAAATAAAAATTACTAAAAGGTCCTGGCCAACTTGATTTTCAACCAATGAGAAGCTAGGAAGAAAGGAAGAAGCTGAGCCACCCTGGCAGGCTGGACTGGTCCATGGCCGGGTGTGACCAGCCGGTATGTCCTGCTCGTCCGGCGCCCAGGCGCGCGGCCTCTTTAGGCCGGGTGTGTTCGTCACAGGTGGGCGCCCAGCTGGTGGCAGGACGCGGGTGGTGCTGGCCGGGTGATACTAGTCGGGTGTCTTCTGGCGCGGGTAGGAGGACTGTGGGACGTCCGAGTGTCCTGGTCCGTGGGTAGAAAGGATTAGTCGAGGTGCCCGGTAAGTGCAGGTCGGGTGTCCATCCGTCCGCGGATCTCTAAGCCGCGGGTCCGCTCGCCGGTGTCCTTGACCGGTGCACTCCATACGCGGGTAGTGGTGGCCGGTGTGTGGAGCCGCGCGGGATCTCATCTCGGGTGTGTGAGGCCGGGTACACTCCCTGGCGTCCATCATCTTCGCCCAACCCGCGGGTAGGTTAGGTCGGGTGCCCAGGTCGGGTGTCTTGACATGCTTCCAATGAATCGATCATAACTTCTCCAATATGGCTCCAAATGACTTGAAACCACCTCCATTAGAAAGCTAACTCAAAATGCTGTATCTCCACCAAATCTTAGCATCAGAAGATATGTCTAAGGCCTCCGTCCATGCTCATCTTTGTCTTGATCAGATCATGGATTGACTTCTTTTCATGGCCAAACTTGATTCTTCACCTCTTTTGGGCCATAAGGCTTCCAAACACCTCAAATCACACCAAAGCATACTCCAACACCTGATAAGGACAAATGAATGCAAAATGGACCTAAAGATGCCTAATGCCTAACCTAAATGAGCAAAAATGCATAAGATATGATAGCTAAAAACATGTAAATATGCAAGACATCAACTCCCCCACACTAGACCTTTGCTTGTCCTCAAGTAAACTTTTCAAACACAAGGGGTGGATGCAAGGATGGGAACAAAGCCACAGGAAACACTCATAGCACTCAACCTGACATCCTAAAGAAACATAGCAAATAGCATGAGCAAAACTTTCTTATTATGCTCTAGCTTCACAAGGCCTATCAATGACTCTTATGCCTCTACACAAGATGCAATGCCTATCAACCAACATGTTCTCTTATCCAGCCCTCACATTGATTCACACACACACACACAAGGTGAAGTCTCACAAATGGGCACATGATCTCAATCATTTGGCTTGGTGATCAAATGGTCTAATATGGATGAAAAGGAGGGTTCAATGCATCATTTCAAGGTGGCAATCACTCAAAAATCAAGGAGCTTGATCATTATGCAAAATTTATCTAAGACTAGGAGCAATTCATGCATACATGGATCCATCCTCATCATTCTACCCAAATCCTAAGTGATTACAAGTTCTACACCCTCTTAATTCATCCCATAACCCAAAATGAAAACATACTAACATCACTCACCCAATGAACATTTTCTTTCTCATGATGCTACCTCTAAGGACCTCTATTCACATTCTAAGCTCTAACTCTTAAATCTTTCCTTCCCCACTATCTTATTGAATCTCTTTTTTTTTTTTTTTTTTTTTTTTTTTCTTTTTTTTCTATTTTTTTTTTTTAAGGGGAAGGTCAAAAACATTATACAAGAGCTTTCTATAATTTTTTTTTTTTCTGTTCTAGGTCCCTAGGGTGTTTCTTCCTCAATACATTCTTTGTTCATCAATCTCAACATTGTTACATTCCAAACCCAAGATATAAACCATTAAGTAACAAAACTTCACTCACCATCCTGAAGCTAGCTCTAATGATGACCCTATGCTAGCAAGAGATGAGAACAAATCCATGTCGCTCCCAATACTCTCAAGATTTTGCACATGACAAGCTATCAAAAGAGGCCTCACTCAAGCAAATCAATGTAGGCTTCAAAGAATGGATAGGGTTCAAGGGTGGAGTGCCATTTGGGTTAACAAAGGGTGGTACAATGGAAAAGATAACCCAAATGTGTATGAGATCCATGATCAAGTATGCAAATGCCCATATGCAAGAGAGATTAAGTTCATTCAAGTCTAAGTTCAGGATGGAGCTGGTCTTAAGAACAATGCCAATATCAAGCAAGCAAGCAAGTTTCAAGAAGAGTTTTCAAGGCACAAAGCATGCAAGCTTTTCAAAAGATGCTTAAGCTACTTGATATGTTTAACTAGGTGTCAAATTCAGTGCAAACGAGTGTTCTTTACAAGGCAATGCTCCATATGCAAATGAATGCAACCTATATGCTCTAGACTCAATCTTAAGGATGCAAGTGATGCAATCTACATGGTTCAAAAATTTAAAATTTTTTGGATTTTCTATGCACTTATGAATGTACAATGCAATGCATGAGACTCAAGATCACAAAGCAAACATGATCAATATCCGTACCTCCCCACACTTAAATCACACAGTCTCTTGTGTGATTAAGAGAGTAAGAGGTACCTCAACAAGGCAAAATCAAATGTATATACAAAAGGGTTGGAGTAATACCACACAAGGAGAGTTGGGCATGGTGCTTGTGGCATGACTAAGCTGGCTTGGTTCATAGCAACTAGAGGAGGCTGCTACATGGATCATGGGGCTCAAGTGGTTCACCACCATTCTTCTCTCCTCTAGTGCTTGGCTCAACCTGAAAACTTTGACCACTTTTATTAAAAACTTAAAAGAGAATTGAAATTTCAAAACTATGTACAAGGATAACCATGGGACTTCCTCCCAAGTGAGCTTGTTTTGAGTCACTTAGCTTGACTACCTTGTCTCTTGAACTAGTGAGAAGGAGGATCCTTCCCACCTTCAAGTGTGATGGTGAGGACTTGAGAGAGAAGCTCTTGAAGCTTGATTGGGTCATCTTGGAGCTGAGGAGTGATGATGGCTCTAGCATTTGAGAATGGTGTGGACCTGCCCTTATGCTTGATCTTGTACTCAATGGCTCCATCCTTGAGCTTCTTTGGATGGAGAGTGATAGTGTGTGAGAGCAAATCAAGAGGTGGAGGATGAGGCTCTTTCACTATCTTCTTCTTGCCATGAGTGGCCTTTGAGGCTCCACCCATCCCTCTCTTTTAGCACTTTCCAAGTGCTCAACACACAACTCCTTAGAACACTCTCCATCAAGACCTTCTTTCTTACCAACAACCTCTTCATCTGGGGCTTCTCAACAGCTTGTGCAGCACGAGTTATTGTCCCACAATAGTCTGATTCGAGGGGCTGGAGAGGATAGGAGACAGCTTTGTTGACATGCATGAGAGTGACCTTCTTGTTGGGAAAGTCAATGCAAGCTCCAACTGTTGTGAGGAAAGGAGTGCCAAGGATCAAAGGGACTCTTTCTTCAGATGTCATCTTCAAAACAGTGAGGTCAATAGGTATGGTGCATGATCCAATCTTCAAGGGAAGTCCTTGATTATGCCAAGTGGGTTGTAGAAGAGGAATCCCCAAAGGTGAGAGGAGGAGTATCTGTTTCCATACTTTCAATCCCAATATTCTGCACCATATCCAAGGAGATGACATTCACACTAGCTCCACTATCAACAAGAGCATCATCCATAGTTAGTTGACCAAGAGAGCAAGACAATGTGAACTTCCCTTGAGACTCAAGCTAGTGGAGGGACTTGGGAGGGATTGGTGGATCAATCTTCAGAAGTGAGATGTCCAAAAGCTCAGCCACTTTAGCTTGGTGGGTGAGAATGTCTTGTATGAGCATCATTTGGACATGAGCAGCATGCATATTGCTGATCTCTGAAGCTTGACTCCAATATCACTAAGATCCTTCCGAACTTTGAGATCACTTTCTTTGAGCTTTGGTGGGAAATCTTGAGGGTAAGGGAGCTTGTCATATGGTGATAGCTCAACCTCATTGTCTCTTCCTTCACTTCTTTCAGCTTGGGGTTAGCACTCTTCTCAACTTGTGTCTCAACCTTAGGCTCATCAATCCTTCCTTGAACCTTCTTATCAGCTCTCTTCACAACTCTAGCTTCAGCTGTGGCCACAACCAGTCTCTTATCATTTTCAATCTGATTTCCAAGCACGAGCCTCTCAATCTCATCAACATCATTCTTATGATCACTCAATGCAATCCCTGAAGAAGTGGAGATGATAACATTGCAAGTGTCCTTAGGGTTCTTCTCTGGTTTCCTGGTAGAGATCCCATTGGATTCTTGGAGGATGAAGACATGGATGTAACTTGGCTCTCCAAAGCTTTGAGGTGAGAGGCAAGTTGCATGTACTTGTTGTTGAGGTCAGAATAGGTTCCATCAATCTTAGCATGGATGTTCTTGAACTCATCACCAATGGTCTTAGCATTTCGTTCTTGAGCTTCCAAGAGTTGCTTGAACATGGACTCCAAATTTGAACTTGGAACCTGAGCTGGAGAAGAGCCTCCTTGGGGCTGAGTAGGCTGGTTTGCTTGGTAACCTCCTTGTTGATTGTTGTAGTAAGGTCTTTGCTGGTAGTTGTTTTGGTATTGGAAGTTAGGCTCCTTCCTATACCATGTGCCATTAGAATTGATGAAACACAGCTCCTCTTGTCCTTCTACACCATGAACTTCAGTAGTTCTAGCAGGCTGTTTCTGTTGCTGGTTCCCAATGGAGTGAAGCTGCTCTTGCTTAGCCTTCTACAAGAAGCTTGTCCAACTTTTCGAGAGACTTCAGGGTCTTTCTTGTGTGCTGATCATCTTCATCAGTGCCTCTGTGGGTCTATCATGCTCCTCACTGTAGACTGAGTCACTCCTGGCCATGTTTTCCACCAGCTCCTCAGCATCCTGCTCAGTTCTGCCCAAGAAGAACCCATTGCTGGCTGTGTCCAATCTGCTCCTGAACTCTGGTAGAGCACCTCAGAAGGTACTAAGCAAACTCTCCTTGGTGAAGCCATGATGTGGGCATTGAGACCAATAGCCCTTGAACCTCTCCCATGCTTCACTAAAGCTCTCAAGGTTCTTCTGCTGAAAGCTAGAGATCTCATTTCTGATCTTGGCTGTTCTTGAGGTAGAGAAGAATTTCTCTAGAATGCTCTCTTGCACTCATTCCAAGTAGTGATGGAGTCACTGGAACAGCCTTCTCCCATAGATGTGCCTTGTCTCCCAAAGAGAATGGAAACAACCTCAGCTTGAAAGCATCTTCAGAGACTCCATTAATCTTGGACAAGCTACAGTAGCTATCAAATGTGTCCAAGTGATCAAGGGATCCTCCACAGCAAGGCCATGGAACTTGTTGTTCTCAATCAAATGCAGCAGGCCTGCTTTGATCTCAAAGTTGTTGTTCTCCACAGCTGGTGCTTTGATTCCCAACCTATGACCATGAATGTGAGGTTGGTCATAGGCTCCAATGGCTCTTGCTTGGCGTGGTTGGTGATGTGGCTGGCGTGGTGGTCTAGGATTGTCAGCTCTTGGACCATTGTCTCCCTTGGACATTATCATCTTGAGGCAGATTCTCCATCTCAAACCCCAACCTTTGAAGATGAGCCTGTTGCTCTACTCTTCTTTGTCTAGCTATCTCCCTCTCAAGTGCAGCAATCTCTTCAACAGTAGGAACCAAGTTGGATGCCCTCTGCTTCTTGTTATCATACACCTGAAAGTCAAAGATAGAAGAGGCAAGAACCAATATCACAAGATACAATAAAATAAAATGACTTAGTCTCAAGCAAATAACTAAATCCCAATGTCAAAATCAACTTAAGTTGGTAACGGCGCTAATTTGATGACAGGCCTTTTCAGGTCCTAATCAAATGTTGTAGAATACAAGATGTCAATCCAATTCTAAGAGATTCTAATGCAAAGGGAATACAAGTTCATGCTTAATCTAAGTCTATCAAGATGAGAGGATGATTGAGAAACTAAGACAATATTAAAAATGCAATAAAAGATTGAACTTTCTTTCTTATGAGGAGAGTGAGACCCATGGGTAGTGGACTTGATATCAAATGATTAAGCTTCAATCCAAGATGCTAACTCTTCAATCAATCTAATCCTTATGCCTAGACAACAAAGCTAAGCAAGCTCTATCCCTAGATGAATGCTCTTTGCAATGATCACCCAAGTACACCAAATCCCTTTGGCTGTAATGATCAAAGCAAACATGGAGAATGAGTCTAATAGCAATCCTAGCTCCTTTGACAACTAATCCCTTAGGCAAAGCAAGCTAAAAGCATAGATGAGTTGGTTCAGGCATTTCATAGAACACCTTCCGGCATGAAATGCCTATAGCTCTATGCTTGAGAGGCCAACTCAAATATAGCTTTAAAACACCTAATCTATGCAAGGAAATGATAGATCTAACAATAGACACCTTGGATCTAACTTAATCACTCTCTATCACCCTAACCCATGGATCTTGGAAGGATCTACTCACTAATCCACATGCTTGCTCTTAAATCCATGATAGATTCAAGCTCAAACATATAGAGAAAGAAAGGATATGAAATCAAACAATCAAAACACAAGATGAGATGAGATTAAGAATCAAGATGAAACTTTACTCAAGAGGTTTAATGTGTTCTTTGATAGATAATGAGATAAGTCCCTCAAAGGGGATACAAGAGTATTTATATGGGGCTTGGAAACCCTTAGAAACATAAAATAAAAATTACTAAAAGGTCCTTGGCCAACTTGATTTTCAACCAATGAGAAGCTAGGAAGAAAGGAAGAAGCTGAGCCACCCTGGCAGGCTGGACTGGTCCATGGCCGGGTGTGACCAGCCGGTATGTCCTGCTCGTCCGGCGCCCAGGCCGCGCGGCCTCTTTAGGCCGGTGTGTTCGTCACAGGTGGGCGCCCAGCTGGTGGCAGGACGCGGGTGGTGCTGGCCGGGTGATACTAGTCGGGTGTCTTCTGGTGCGCTGGTAGAGGACTGTGGGACGTCCGAGTGTCCTGGTCCGTGGGTAGAAAGGATTAGTCGAGGTGCCCGGTAAGTGCAGGTCGGGTGTCCATCCGTCCGCGGATCTCTAAGCCGCAAGGGTCCGCTCGCCTGCGTGTCCTTGACCGGTGCACTCCATACGGGTAGTGGTGGCCGGGTGTGTGGAGCCGCGGGATCTCATCTCGGGTGTGTGAGGCCGGGTACACTCCTGGCGTCCATCATCTTCAACCCGCGCGGTAGGTTAGGTCGGGTGCCCAGGTCGGGTGTCTTGACATGCTTCCAATGAATCGATCATAACTTCTCCAATATGGCTCCAAATGACTTGAAACCACCTCCATTAGAAAGCTAACTCAAAATGCTGTATCTCCACCAAATCTTAGCATCAGAAGATATGTCTAAGGCCTCCGTCCATGCTCATCTTTGTCTTGATCAGATCATGGATTGACTTCTTTTCATGGCCAAACTTGATTCTTCACCTCTTTTGGGCCATAAGGCTTCCAAACACCTCAAATCACACCAAAGCATACTCCAACACCTGATAAGGACAAATGAATGCAAAATGGACCTAAAGATGCCTAATGCCTAACCTAAATGAGCAAAAATGCATAAGATATGATAGCTAAAAACATGTAAATATGCAAGACATCACCAACCATGGTAAAAGACTGCAAGAAATTCGCCCGGAAGTGCGAGAAAGAAATGCCAAAGGCATGCTCCAACAATCCATCAACCCGCTGAGATCCTCTCCTCAATCTCGCCCCCTATCCTTTCATGCGATGGTCCATGGACATCGCCGGACCTATGCACCCATCAAAACAAAAGCCGCCTCCTAGTCCACGGATTTCTTTTCCAAATGGGTAAGCAGAATCCCACGCAAGTATCAAGGACACACAAGTCGAGAACTTCGCCTGGAAACATATCATAACTAGACATGGGTCCCGCATAAAAATCGTAACGATAATGGATCTCAATTTATCTCTACTCGATTCGAAGCATTCTGCGAAAAATGGAAAATAATGACTTACAAAGTCAATTCCCAGATATCCGCAATGCAATGGACAGGCAGAAACCATCAACAAAACCGCCCCGACGGACTCAAGAAACGCCAGACGCCAAGAAGGGCGATGGGCAGAGGAGCTCGAAGGAGTTCTTTGGTCGCGATCGCATAACCCCAAGACGGGCTACGGGTGAAACTCCATTCGCCTCGCTACTGAACGAATGTATGATCCCGCGGAAGTAGAATTCCCTCGAGTAACGGAGAAGATTCCTCCCAAAGAAAGGATTTAAACGACGCTTATGATGCTGGACAATCTCGATCTCATCAATGAGCCGCGACCAGGCACTCATTCAATCCAGAATGACCAGCACGCTGCCGCAAGGTACTACAACTCAAACGCATCGCCATCGAGGTTCAAAGAAGACGCAATTTAACGCGAAAGTCTTCCAAAACACTGCCGAACCAAACGCAGGAAAACTCGGAGCAAACCGGAAGGACCGTAAAAGTCATAAAAGTAGTCCGACCAGGCTCATACCAAATCGCAAACATGCAAGACGCCAAAATCCCGAACTTGAATGCGATGCACCTCAAAAAAATACTACCAATAAACGATAAAACGTGGTACAAAAGAACTACGATGGCTTGATCCCTAGACAAGGGTACGAGTAACTCAATCTAGATTCAGCTATCCCCCAATTTAAAAGGGGAGGGTACGTGATACTCGTGATAATTCTCCCACAAATCAAGACTCTAAAATTTCAAACTTTTCATCACTTTTTCAAAATCAGCCAAACGCCACAACAACGCGATCTAGTATCCACTAAGCCATTATCACATCCAAAACAAATCCCGGATGGCCAACACTTCCATCAAGCACCGCGGAATGTGACGCCTTCCGGGTAATAAACTTACACCCCTTGGTCCCTGGTCCAAAACGAAAACAATGTTTGGCTGCTTAACATTCGCAAAAGACATCCCCAAAGCCCGCAAGCGCTTCAACACGATGCGCATAAGGAAAAATCAACCTTCAGCACTGCGTAGACGCCGCTAACGCCAAGGACATTCTTTTCCCAAAACACGCAGACGTAAATCTTCGAACTCTAACGCCCTACGCATTAAATAAATTACCTTCGAGGGTAGCTCTCTACATCCGACAAGGATAAACATAGGCTATACAAGAAATCCAAAATTTTGGTCTAGCTCTTCGAAAGGAAGTAGCTCGACTCACGCCCAAACAAATCATATAAGCCGACAACAATTCGATTTTAAACGGTACAAGTCGTTAAAATCGCAAAACAGCAAAACGAAGCCGATTTGTCATCGCAAAGCCTCAGTCCGAGAGTAAACCTAGGTCTTGCCCTAAACCCAGCCACTGGATCTTGACATCTCACGCATAGTATGGTATACTAGATCCAAAATTTGTCTCTTCACTTAAGCCTATTCGTTTCACGAAGTTTTTCGCGATAAATCGGTAAACCGCTGGAAAATCTCGCTTTATGCGACAATAGGTACGGGATCATCGAGAACTAGGAATGAGACGACAACTCACACCCTCTTTCTCATCCTTCAAAAACTGAAGTTCATAAATAATCGAAAACGTTTCATAGATCTGAGATCAGAAATTCAAACAAAACCCCAAAAGGCAGGGATTCGCCACCAACGGCCAGTCCGGTGAATACATCATGGCCTCTTAAACGGCCAAACACATAAAACGAAATCCCAGAAGGGATTGATAAACCTAGACGTCCTGTGAGCGCCATCTTCATCCTCACTCGCGAGTGGGATGCCTCGCCATCGCCTCCCTCAGATCGCCACTCCGGCCAATCTCGCTTCAACCTCGCATCTTCCCGCTACCTGATCTTCTGAGTTTCGAGGTCGGAGCTGGTGCATTCGGCTTGCAGGCCGGCGAGGATCGACCAAATCTCCTGGTGGCCTTCCTCTCCTTACAGACGATAATCGCTTCCTCCAAGTCCAAAGACGGGCCTCATTTCCTCGGCAATCTCGAGCTCATTCAAACTCTCGATCCCCGCTTAAAGCCAAGTCCTTCAAGGGATGGCTATCAAGGACTCAAACAGGATGGTCATCCTCGCCGATGACCATAGTCGTCGCTGGCATCGGCAACCTCCGAGATCTACGGGCGCCATCTCCTCGCGAGGTCAACTCTCCAAGACGCAGGACTTCCGAGGATTTACTCCTCTCTTCTTCACCTTGAATAACTAACTCAAGGGTCTTCCTGGTCGCTTCAAGATCGCTGATACTTAACCTCTGCTGGACGCCTCGGGCAGTAATGTGTCCTCGACAACCGTGAATGCAGCCTTAGTATCGCTTCAGCACTTCCTCGCGACACTCCACTCCTTCGATGATCTAATGACTTCCACCCGCGACTCGCCAAGCATTCAATAATCATCGACACAAACTGCCCGCAAAAGGAAGGAGTAAGTATCATCGTAAAACGGTGCAAGAATTGCGGACAAATTAAAATCAACCTTGAACGATGACGCCAACGGCTCCGAGTTTGCTTCTTCGCATTCCCCGCTTCTTTTCGCCCGACGCCGCTACCAGCCCTTGCCCTTCCCTTTGGGAAACGGCGGCACCACGCGGCAGTCCTAAGACAAGTTCCTCTCTTCGGGGAAGAGGTGCAGATTCTATCGCCTTCTCTTCCCGAGATCACGATCGAGCAGTCAAGAACCCGATGGATGGATCTGAACATCAAGAGTCTGTTCAGGAACAATAACCCCTCTATAGACGGAGGGCACCGGATGGGACTTCGGCTGGGAACCGGCGAGCAGCAAAGGAGTTGAGCCGCTGAAGGAACATCGGGCGCTCCAGTCCTCGCCCGCCAGCCTTTCGCAGCACTACGCTGGGATAGCTTAGCCTTGAAATGAATCAAACCCATCAGTCAGGGACGGAAAAGCCTCCTGAACGGCCTGAACAATGGAGCTTGACTGGCCGAACCGACGGATTATGGCCTCGCCCATCTCAACATCATAATCAATTTTTTCAACTTGGGATGAAGACATTTTCTTCGAGAGAGAAGAAGAGAGAATTTGAAAGATGTGAAGAATGAGAAGGGAAGGCTGGCTATTAATAAGAAAAGGGGGTGATGACACAGGTTTCCTGCGGAAAATCCTTAGTCAAAAATTTCGATTTTCAAAAAATTCAAATCACTCGCCGAAAATCGCTCCGATCTTAATGAGCTGGGGCTAACCGTTGGGTCAAAATGGTTATCTCAAATCTACGGCCAAAGATCCTTCCAAACTAAGATTTCCACGACGACTCAAAAGATCGAAAGCAATGGGAAACCCACGACGCATTAAGATGGTTTCGACGCCGGGCAGACTACTCTGGCTGGCATGCACGACGGGACGCTGGTTCGCCCACGCCGGGCGTACCTCGCCTGAGCGCCGGGCGGCATTCTACCTGGCGCCTGGCACTGGGCCACGCTGGCTGGCCTGGCGCCGCGCATTCGCCTGGCCGGGCGGCATCTGCCACGCTGGCCGGCTCATGCCATGCACCTCGCCTGGCGCCGTCCACACGCCCTCGCCCTGGTCTCGTCCCATTGTGCTCGGGTCCGATCCCATCTGGCTTGTTCGGATCAATCCCCGTGAGTTTGGTACAATCATACGGAATAAACATCTTCGATTCGCTGGAATCATCCTCAATGTTTTACGATGGAAACCTGGATTGGATTTCTCGTAAGATATTGTATAAAACAAAGATCGATTAACTTGAACATCGCATCCTTTAAGTTATACGGGTTTATTCTCCGAAAGATCATCTTCCGGAGAAATCGTGATAAAACGCTTAACTAATTTTAAGCATAAGTCCACAATCCCTTTCTACGATTTTTCAGAATTCAGGCCTAATTAGGTTGAATGCACGGTTTATCCGATTTCAAACATCGGATAAACATCAAGTCATCTAAAGATAGCGGAAAACTCAAGATGATTATTTAAGACCAATTTTAAAATGGAACATTTCAAGAGATAAGTCAGTCTAAAGGCAGGCCCATCATTCTAAGGCAAACCGACTTCCGGGGAGTGGGTATATAAGAGAGCAAGAGCAGAGGAGAAGATGATCCTAAAAACTGGAGAATGACTTCTGATATCCCTGCCAGCTTGAAGGATTAGGGCTTAGGTGGTTAGACTAGCGAGCAAGGCTTAGGGACGTTTCATTGCCTGCGACTCTATATTTTCTTTAATCGCAACTCTCTCTGTCTTCGGAAAATCCTCAGTACTCGTGAGCTTCATCTAATGTTCTCGGCAAATATTTCAACTCTTATTTTCCTTTATCTATGAACTTTCTCGATTTTGTGTGGCAACGCAGAGAACTGACCTTCAAGGAAAGTCGGGTTTACTTGGCTTTCCTCCCAATCTTATTTATCAGAAATTGACGGTGTGAATTTCGGTTCCTACAGCTAGTACATCAGACACTTTCTTTCAATAACCGGCTGAAACTTCAGCTTGCTCTTCACAGTCCCTTTTCAGCTCTTGCACTTGTTGGTGAGCTTGAAAATGGTCCTATCTTGAGTCTTGTTCCACCCTCTCGAGGATTTTAATGTGGTCAGAGCCTCATGTAGGGTCCAAGGCAGG
>JAEACV010000223.1:0-37104 GCA_016432835.1 Brassica nigra | reverse complement strand
ACAACTTCTTTGGCTATACGGCTGAATCTAGCCTCCATGCCAATCCAGTAAAACTACTGAGCTGACCACTGCTCCAATCGCTAACGGCTAAAACAACAATCCACGATTTGTTCGTAGAACCCCAAGTGACTATTACGCAAGCAATTTGTCGATAACCCAGAATCGAAAATCATATACGATAAACTCTTTCATACCAAAACTCAGTCCTAAATAACCATATGGTTAACGGAAGATTTAAACTTATCATCAATCAGTTCTATACTCCGTAAACACGCATGAAAAGAAACACTCGTGACAAGGCTCCAAGAGTTATAATGAGTCATCCTTAAAATATACAAATAAATCCCTAAGGCCAACACTTCACGGGCATGTTGAATGTGACGTTTCTCCCTCGGGTCAAATTTACGCCAATTTTGGTCTCATCGCCCAAACAGAAACAACAGTTTCTGGCTGTGAACATTCTGCAAAACATCTTCCAAGCCAAAACATTTCAACCACGTAAATGCGCACAAGGAAAATTTGACCTTCAGCACCGCGAGACGCCGCTAACGCCAAGGACATTTTTCTCAAAACGTTCCAGACGAAATTCTCTTCTCAGGAACTCTAAACTGTAACACACCTTCAAAACGGTATCATGTCGTTGTTGCAGATCACGACAAACGAACTCTAACGTCCTAAACAGACAATAGCCGCCTTTAAAAGGGTAGGCTCTTTACATCCGGACAAGGAAAACATAGCTATACAAGAAAACCCAAATTAGCACCTCCTGACGGAAGTAGCTCGATTTGTACCCAGACAAATCATATAAGCCAATAACACTTCACGGATTTTAAAACGGTATGAATCAGGTTAAAACGCAAACAGGCAAAACGAAAGACGATTTGTCATCGCAAAGCCTCAGCCTGAGAGTAAACCTAGGTCTTGCCCTAAACCCAGCCTTGCTGGTATTTTAACATCTCACAGACATAGTATCAACCCCATACGAGATCCCAAAATTTGTCTCTTCATTTATATTTGTACGCTTATGTGTCCGCGAAACCAAAAGACTTCGGGAATTCTCATCTTTACACAACGACAGGTATGGTGATCATCTGAGAGACAGGAATGAGACGACAACTCACACCCTGTCCCTCTAACTTCGAAAAACGGAAGTTCTCTCAATTTATAAAAACCACAATTTTATAAATTTGAGCAAAATATATTAAAGGCCCTAAAAGGGCAGGGATTTTCATGTCACATCAGATATTTAACAAAACAAAATACCTTCGACAGCAACATGCTCAAAAGTCTTTCACTAATAATACAACTGCACTATATAAGTCTCATGGAAGACAGATCACAAGGGTCTGAAACTCCAAAACGAACTACGGAAGGCTTGATCCCTTCGACATGGGTATGAGGGCAGCCTTCGAAGGCGCAGCCCCAATCTTACCATCTTTCAACGGAGCCTTTCAACCATTAATTCCGCCTATCTTACCTGACATGTCTTACCGCCGCAAGAACATCGCTAAGGTTTTAACGAGCTGGGGCTAGTTGGGGTCAAAATCGGTCACGACGGAATCAACGACTGAAAGTCTCTGGAAAGTGTTTCTCGAAACACTTAGTTTCGTATGATTTGAAAAGAAGTCATACGAGATTTTCTCAAATTAGAATATCCACTCTCTTTTGGGGTCGAAAACGGTTATCTCGAAGTCAACGGCTAAGATTATTTTTTACTTATGGATTCTTCACAAACACTTCTTGAAAGTAAGATCAGAAGACGACAGACGCCCGTTCGAGAGTCCCCGGAAGATCAGTAACGAAAAAGGTGGATCAATACAATCAAGGTCCGCCACCAGGGCGTCAAGATTCGATCACCACAAAAACCCTAAACACAAAAAGAATCTCCCTCAGAACTTCAAAGAGGTCGTTCTCTCAAACCGTGAGGAACCAGAAAACGATTAAGATATCAAATCGAAGCCTCAACGATCTTCAGAACGGACGCCACCTGGCCCCAGCGCCGGAGCCAGCTCGCCCGTACTGGTCTCGGCGCTGGCCACCGCTTCGTCTCGCCGGCCGGCTCGCCTCGCTGGTCCTGGCCGGGCCGCTCGGTTGTGCTGGTCCTGGCACCGGCGCCAGCTCGTCCGGCGGTCCCAGGCGCCAGGCCGCTCTCGTCCATGCTGGTCCTGGCGTAGCGCCGCTTCCACGCTTAGTCCTCGCGCCTGGCGCTGCTCGCCGTGGTCTGGTCCCGGCACCGCGAGGGCTTGCCCGCTGGTCCCAGGCGCCGGCGCCGGCTCGCCCATTGGTCCCAGGCGCCGCCCTCACCTGCTGGTCTGGCCGCTCGCTGCCGTGCTGGCCTGTAGCGCCTGTGCTCACACGTGCTAGATGGTTAGTAGACTTGTGATCCGTGCATGCTAGATTGCATTAGGCCAGCGAGAGTTGATGTTTGATGCATTATTGGCATAGGGGTTATTGCGACGAGAGTGGATTAATCTACATTGAGTGAGATCTAGATCTATAGAACTTGTGATTGATCAGCCTTAACACCTTGTCTTAGAAATTTCCTTAGACCAATTGCCTTAACCCCATGGATCCTACCTTAGCATTTGATTGAAAGTTTAATTCTTGTGCTTGTTTCTTGATTGGATTTGAGATCACCTTGTTTATATTTCTAGGTTCTTAGCTTGTTACTCATTATCCATCTTCTTATTTGCTTAGATTAAGAAAGTGTGTGTATTCCTAGTGTTATAAGTTTCTAGTTCCCTGTGGATTCGACAACCTTTCTATATGATGCTAGGAGTTTTCAAGGCTCCAAATCAAATGTTGTAGTATAAGAGATTGTCGAACCAATCCTAAGTGATTCTAACGCAAAAGGAATGCACGTCTATGCTTAATCTAAGTGCAACCACAGAGTGAGATGAGATGATTTTAAACTAACGCAATACAAGAAATGCAATAAAATATGAACTTTCTTTTCAATATGAGGCAGAGGACTCATGGGACAAGGGAATTGACTTTGGGTGATCAAGTTTCAATCTAAGATGGAAAACTTTCAATCAATCTAACACCTTAAACCTAGACACAATCCTAAGCAAACTCTATCCCTAGATGAATGCTCATTCACTAACATATCTCAAGCATCTAATCCCTTAGGTTGAATAATATGAAAGCAATCAATAAGAACAAGTCTATTAGCTATCTTAACACCTTTAACAACTAATCCCTTAGGTAAAAGATGTTAAAAACATTGGAGAGTTGGTTCAGACATTTCATCAAACACCTTCCAGGCACGAAATGCTTATGGTTCTATTTTGAAGAGGCCAACTCCAAAATAGCAATAAGAATACTCTACAAGCAACGATCAAGAAGGATCTACACTAAAACATCTTAGATCTACACCTAATCACCCTTAGTCTCCCAAGCCCATGAATCCTAGATAGATCTACTCACTATTAGACATGGATAACCTTAAAACCATGGATGATTCAAGGCTAAACATCATAGTGAGCAAGATAATCCAATAAACACAAGAGAATAAGATGAAAAAAAATTCAAGATTCAAACTTTCTTCAAGATTCAAATGTGTTTGTAAGAGAAAAGAAGTTAGTCTCACAAAGGAGATTACAAGAGTATTTATAGGAGGCTTGGAAGCCCTTAAAAACATAAAGACAATTGACCAAAATGGCCCTGGAATCATTCAATCTCGACCAATAGGAAGAGAGGGTGAAAAAACGCTCAGGGTAGCACGGCCTCGTCCAGCCCGCGCACGTCCAGTCCTGGTCCATTCCTCGTCCCGCACGGGTAAGGCGACCCGCGTGTATCGTCCCGCGCACGTCCTTTCCTCGTACCGGCCTCGTCCCGCGAGGGTATGGTGTCCCCCACATGTCTGGCCGAGCATCGGTCCATGTCCGAGCTCTGCTCCAGCCGCGCAGGTGAGCTGACCCGCGCCCCTTGACCCGCGTGGTTCCTTCTTCCAAGCAGTCCAGGCCGCGCGGGTGCTCTTTCCCAGGCATCCTGACCCGCGGCCGTCTCGCCCAAGACTCTCGTCCGGATCATGATTCGTCCAAAGGTAAGGTCTTCATGTCTTGAGGGTGGGCAGGTGATCCGGAGGCCATCAAGCTAAGGCACGTCCTGGGAGCAAACTGTATTCTTCACTTTTTTGGATCACAATGCTCCCAGACACCTCTAATCATTCCCTGTGGCACACTCCAGCACCTAATAAGGACAATGAATGCAATATGGACCTAAAAGATGCATAATTCCTAATCTATATGATCAAAATGCACAAGAAATGAAGGCTAAAAACATGTAAATATGCAAGATATCACTATATTACATTGATTTGACTTGGGAGCCTTAAAAACTCATGTATCAGTGGCCAAATGGGCGGTAGAGGTGGGGGAGTATGACGTGATATTTCGGCCGGGCTACCGCTATAAGGTGACAGGTCCTAGCCGACTTTGTAGCTGAGTTCTCGCCTACCTTGCTTCCGGCTTTGGAGCAGGAGGTACGCCTCCAAAGCAAGATAGCAGAAGAAGGAGAATGGACCGTATACGTCGATGGGTCCAGCAACGTCCGAGGAGCCGGAGTTGGGATAGTGCTCACCTCACCCACCGGGAATACAGCCTCATGAGCTGTAAGGTGCAACTTTAAAGCAACCAACAATGACGGCGCGTATGAAACCCTAATCGCGGGATTGACACTCGCTCATCAGTTGGGCGCAGAGAACATCCAGGTCTTCAACAATTCCCAGCTGATAATCAACCAGGTGCAGGGAGAGTATCAGTCCAAGGACGACAGCATGATCAGATATCTAGTGATCTCTCAGCGCCTCCTCAAAAATGTCTGAAGCTATAAGCTTACGCAAATCCCCAGGGAAAGGAATTCGCAGGCCGACGCTCCGCAACTGGGTCCACCAAACCAAAAGCCAGATGAGCATCCCCCAGCTGGTTCTCCAATGGCCGGCCACCCTTGAGGAATCATCGCGCGAAGCTATCTCCGCGATTGAAGAAGGAGAAACATGGATGACTCCTATAGTTCGGTACCTAGAGAACGATATCCTCCCACAGGACCGTAATGAGAGCAGAAGGATCAAGAAGAAATCGGCGAGATTCTGCGTCTCCCAAGAAGTACTGTACCGGAGATCCTTCTCGGGACCCTATCTACGGTGTGTAACACCCCGAGAAGCTTCCAGGCTCCTCGTGGAACTACACGAAGGAGACTGCAGGTCCCACTCCAGCGGAAGAAGCCTAGTGCTAAAGGCCAAAAGAGCAGGCTACTACTGGCCAACAATGGCCGAGGATGCCAATAGGCAAGCCAAAATCTGCGACGAATGCCAGAGACACGCACCAGTGTCCAAACTCCTCCGGAAATCCTCAGATCCATAAGTTCTCCGCCTTTCAGGAAGTGGGGCATGGATATAGTGGGAAATTTCCAATCCGCGCCGGGCAAAAGGTTTTCCCGGTGGTAACCTACTATTTCTCCAAATGGGTCAAAGCGAAGCGCCAGCCGTAATAACCGATCTCCAGATCAGGAAGTTCTTGTGACAAACATGATAACGCCTGAGTCCCGTGAGGAGATTGTCACCATAACGGGCTACAGTTCACCACAACTTCAAGGAGTTCTGCAAGGATCAAGTATAAAGCCTTACCTTCGCCACACCTGATATCCTCAATCCAACGGAAGCCGAGTCCACCAACAAATCTGAATTTAACATGCTAAAAAGCGCTGGAGGGTCCTCATAGGAAGTGGGCAGAGGAACTACATGGAGTTCTCTCGGGCCTATGGACTACTCCCAAGACGGCTGTTAGGGGATTTTAGTGTAGGATCTTTTGAGTACTACGGAACGGTGGATAAGCTAGAGAGTTCTTTAGATTTTTAGTTGTATTTAGAGAAATAGACTGAACGACGCTTATTGATGAATAGAGTAGGGACTACAACAGATTTGTGTAAACCCTAGTCCTAGCCACCTAACCCTAGTCGCTAAGTCTCGAAGTGGCGATCTCTTGCTTTAGGGTTTAGGTTCCCTTTATATAGCTGTCCTAAGGTCCCTAGGTGTCGGTTTCATGAAGTGGAAAGCTTCCATATCCGGAAATATGGAAGGTTCTCCCTATTCGAAGTTTTCCATTTTCCCGAGGATCGGACTCGTGTGCCATCTCTTAGCAGGAACCAGGAGGTCGGTGGTCTGCCTGGGGTCTGGAGATATCTAATACCTGAGTATTTTTCCCCAACAGTTTACCCCTTATTTCTCGATTTCGTCCTCGGAATCGGGGAATAACCTGTGCACTCAAGTCAGCCGTAGTTGCTCATTCTCAGCAGACATCCCTTGGGCAGGACATCGCTCCAATAATTCTGCTTCACCGGGTTCTTCATAGGTCGGAACCGTATTTTGAACCCGGGGGAGGTCTGGCCCCCTTAGTGTAGGCCGGAGTCTGGCAATTTTGTTCGGAATCGTGAGTCCGGATAAAGCCTAGAGCTGGAGTGGTTTGTTTGGGGGCGAGTACGGAGTGTGGAGCTTGCGCTTTGAATAGCAGGTCCGAGGCTGGAAGCTTCTGCTTGCTTTGGTGAGCCAGTCAAACTCCCTTATTTGATTTGAGATTCCTTGGTCCGGATGCAAGAGATCTCTAATCATTCTCTCATGATTTGGCGAAGATCTTCTTTCCTTTATTATAGGGAATCTGTTCAACACTGCTCCGTGCACCTAAAAGAAAATAATTCGAATTTCAAATCTTTTTCCAAATCCGAGGATTCCCATTCACGCGGCTTTCTCGGGAAGGCGTCCAACGGCTTCTTCTTGATTATTGATGTTTCTCCTTTTCTTCTTTTCTTATTCTGCTCTCCTCCGCCGGTGATATCTTTACATAGGTATCGCTTCTTACCCTCTCAGTTCCTGTTATTTTTCGGAATTTCCTAGATAGATCAAGCCTTTTAGTTTTTAGGTTGGTCTCCTTATTCTACCGATCAGGACTTCTTGTCGTTTTGTCGAAGCGTTCCGCCTCTTCTGTCCCTTCCGCGGCAGACAGAGCTAGGTCGAGAAGGAGGATGGATTCTCCTATCTCGGGATCTGGCAGATCCTTACCCACAGGAAGAATCTGACTGCGATCTTCTGGCTCCCGCGCCTACCTCTTATGTTTCTACGGCTCCCACGCTAGTGGTTCCCGCCAGTTCGGTCGTTGAGGATGACTTGGCGAGTCAAGCAGGAGATATTCCCTTCCTCCTTTGTCGATCTTCGAGTGCCTACTTGCTGGGGTCGAAAACAAGAATCTCAAATCAATGGTTAAGATCATCACTTTAAGCTTTCTGAGAAAGCTTTGGAAAAGGAAATTAAAAGAAAAGCAAATCTTTCCGATAGGCAATCCTTGGGAAAGCAGGCACGGAAATAGCCAACCGCCAACCCAAATGAGGTCAAGTGCAATATGTGGCAAGCCCGGCCATTCAGGGTATGAGGCGTCCGTGGTGGCTTCCTCTAGGACGAAAAGCGGATTGACCAAGCCCGCCATCCTAGGACAGCACGTTTTCCCCGCCCGCTCCTCTAGGACGAAGCGTTCATCTCCCCGCCCGGCCGACGAAAAGGGCTTAACCAAGCCCGACCAGCTGATTCTGCCTCCGCCGCTTGCCCTAGGACAAGTGCGTTTAACGCCCACTGTCCTAGGACGAAGGTTCGCTCTCCAGCCCGCTCTCCTTAGAACGAGTGCAGCTTAACCAAGCCCGCTGTCCCTAGGATGAGCGGGTTCGCCTCTAGCCCGCCGCTCTAGGAGGAATGCTGCTTAACCAAGCCCGCCAGACAGGACGAGTGTGGTCCATCCCGGCCAGTCCAACCTGTATCAACTCCCCGTGCTTCCGTGTGTTTGTATTATCCAAGCCAATGGACCTTGTACCTCCTTGTTTCATCTTGATCGGAGTTATTATCGGTTTTACGATAAAACCGCGGAACACTTGTCTTCTTGTATACGATTCTTTATACAAGCAACGTAGTGTCAAACTACAATCTCAAGGAAATCGATTAATGTCCAAAGGGCTTAAAACGCCCGCTGAGGGTCCAAAACGCGGCTGGAAGCCCACTTGCGACTTGAACGGGTTTTAAGCCCATGGAAGTTAAGGACGCTGTAATGGGATAAATGTCAAGGTTCGCGAGGATAATTATGAAGATCGATTAAAATGAAATATTCCCTAAAAGAGATAAACTTGGGCCCAAATATGAAGGAGTAAAATGCCATCGAATTTAAGCACCTATATAAGGAGAGCTGGAGCAGAAGATGCAGTGGATCCAATTTAGACCCAGAGAACTTCTGTTAGCTTAGAGAACTTAGAATCTAGGTGGTTAGTGTGGGAACCGAATTCACCGTCAAAGTTTTGTTAATCGGAGGAAAGTAAGTTAACCTAGCCTTCCCTCGAAGGTCCCTGCTATCTCAATGGGCCACACACAACACAATCAATATGGTAGAAAATATGAAATAGTAAATCATAAAAGAGAGAACAAAAGATCATATTTCCGAATTCGCTTGGCGCTGAACAACAGGCAGGATCCTAGGCCAAGAGAGCTGTCGGTACGCTCGCTAGTCTAGCCACCTAAGTTCTAACCTAGTTGAGTCGCAGCTCGATAGTAAAACGAAAATGCTTAAGTTGCTCTAAATGCTAAGTCTGCTCTGAAAGCTCTCCCTTCCTCCTCTTCCAAGCCTCCTTATATACTCCCTTCTAGGTCGCCATCTCTTTGGCTGGATTTGTCACAGGCGGCTTTTCCATTTTCTTCGCCTCGCGGATTATCTTCTCGAACTTGAAATTTATCTTCGAACTTCATATTTATCTTTTGGAAACTTGACATTTATCCTTTCCCTGCAAAATAAATACAGACCGGCCATACCAGCCTTGGCTTAGTCTCGCTTCAAAATCGTAGCGGGCCGCTTCCAGCCGATCCGCCACATAGGTCCATTTTCGACTTTAGACGCTTTTTTCACGATTTCGTGAAGAGACCGCCTCAGCTTTGACGATGGTCTTTCGGATGGATTCCTGCTCTTTGTATAGTTAGGGATCCGGTGTTCGCTGACCACGCCTGTTGTATACGATTAGTAAGAATCCATCTCGACGGTTTGAATCTTTCATAACTTTTTCCAAATCCTTCTTCGCTAATCCCGAGGAGATGGAACATGAGTGTTTTGTCCATGGACCTGACAATCAGCTATGGGAACGCGGACGAGGAGGCACTTTTTCGACGGACAGTCCTGCTTTAGACGACCGCCTTTGGCGCTGAATCTCCTCCCCACGAAGCCAGGTGGCCTCGCTCGGCAGTCTCGCCACGGGCGGTGGCGGCTCGATTGCCGCCCCGCCCACGGACGAGGATGCCTCGCCCGCCCGCCCGCCACGGGCGCAGGACTCAGAGCTGCTCGTCTCTGCCATCGGCGCAGGTGGCCTCGCCCGCTCGTCTTCGCCACGGGCGAGGTGGCCTCGCCCGACCGCCCTTCACGGGCGCAGGTGGCCTCGGTGCGGCTTATCCTCGCTCACGTAGGGTGCCTCGGCCCGGCCGGTCCTCGCCCATGGGCGAGGTGGCCTTGTGCGTTCGCCCCGCCATCGCGAGGTGGCCTCGCCCTGCCCGTCCTCGCCCACGGCGTAGGTGGCCTCGGTGCGGCCAGTCCTTCCCCACGGGTGATGTGGTCTGTGTCATGTCCGTCCGATCCGGACTGAATGAATTCTCGATATTCTTTAACTCGTGTTCGCGGAAAACCGTTTTTTATTCTTTACACCTTATTCCGGGAATGTTTGGTTTTTAAAGATTAAACAAGAGTTGGTTTCCCGAGAGCTTTCCCAACAGTTAGCCCCCTAGCTAGCTAGGATCCGTGGACCTGAATGTTAGGTCCTAGCTTTGCGGTATGACTCATATAGGTAGAGTTAGACGTAATCGTTGGCCGAAAGTTCGAGAGTGAATAGTAACTTTTTCTTCTTACATATGGGTGGAGTAAGTTTTTGCTCATTTTACTCCACAAGAAAAATCTCTTCAAAGTGAAAACTTCTCTCATACTCTCTCCCTTTACTTTTGTGTTTGAGATGACTCGAAGGAGGAGATCCTCTAGGAAACAGACTTCCCCCCAATCTTCTTCGGACAATCCTCGGTTGAAGAGGAGATCGTTCCCAAAGAGGATTCGAAGTCGAGCAAGAAGAGAAAGACGCGTTCTGGGAGGCTTTGTGTAGCAGGCTACCTCATCCGCCGAAGTCTTTATTCTATCTGGCCTGGCGAGCAGCCCAATGCTAACCTTCGGCAGAACTCTCCTGTATCTTAAAACTCTCCGAGTTCTTCGAGTTCCGGCGAGGTGATGTTCCAGATTCCTACCCCGAGGCGAGGATCCTCCAGGGATTTTCACATGCTACAAAGCTTTCCTGACACGGTGTCGCTTGTGGTTCCCGATCCTCGAGGCTTCGTCACAAGACTGGACTGCTTCGAGCTGTCCATCAGTCAGCTGAACGCTGGGCGCTGCAGCACCTTCTCGCGGTTGATCTTGAGTTACGAAGCTTGGAATGGACCTCAGCCCCAGAGATTCTCGGCGATTGTGGTCGGCGCGAAGACCTCGACGACCACTGCATCGCTGGTTCCCAAGAAACACATGTCGATAATCCGGGACATGCCTCTCATGTGAAGGGATGGTTTGAGCGCTTCTACGCCCAAATTGATGGTGCTTCTGTCAAGAAAGCTGTCTCCCTTTGTTTCAGAGCTAATGGAACTCCGCCACGGTACCATGTTTGGAAATTGGTTTTTACAGATTCTCGGAATCATGTGACGCCCTTTTTTTTTTACTTTTCAGCGAACAACATTCTCCCCACATCCCTAGGATTCACGCTTGCCGATCTTCTACGCGAACGTCCATTCTTTTGGGACTCCTTCACCCAGACAGGATCCGCGACGTGGTGGCGCTTTATCGATCGCGAGGAATCGGACGACTCATAGGCGTGCCGGACGATGACGAAGCAAATCCTGACGCCATCCCTGTCCAGGGGGAGAGGCCTCGGGAAGATGAGGGAACCGCTTTCGATGATAGGAATTTCGTGTCGGAGGACCTTCCGCTACCCTTATGGGCTATATGGTTTGCCCCGGGTGATGGAAGCGGGACTAGCGAGGTTCCTCTTCCGGACGACTTCTTTGCTAACCTTCCTCATGGTTTCACTTCTCCCGCCTCGCTGGACGAAGCGTCGAGAGTAAGAGTGATCGCGGAAGGTTCTCGACTAATCAACGAGGTTTGGTTTCCGATAATCCTTTGTTCATCAAGCACTGGTTTGCGGTTTCCGTAATTGATCTCTGGTCGTTGCAGGGAATGCGGGTTTTCAACGCGGCGCTCGATGGAGGTTTCAGGGAGGCGCGTCTTTCACATTTCAAAGCCGAGGCAATCGAGAGGAAATTCGTCCGTCTCCTGAATGAAGTTGCAGAAAAAGATCGTAAGCAGGCTGAGTCCCATGCCCGAGCTCTCCGTCGTGCGGAGAGGAGAGGAAGGAAAGCGGTTGCTGCTGAGCTAGCAAGGAGGGCCTCGCTGTTCGATGCTGAGTTCAAGATTTTCAAGGATGCTCAGGATTCCGTGGGTGACTTCCGCGAGTGTCGTGGCTCGGTTGGTACCCTTTGAAAGTTGTAGGATTCCGACTTCTCCGAGGTAGCCGAGATATCCGGCCTTATGGTAGGGTGTGCCCATGCTGAGTCGATGGTTCCTCCGATCGCGGGGAGGATCCGGGAACTCTGGGATCCTATTGTGGTTTCGGAGGACACAGCGGAGGCAGAAGCCGGTGCTGCAGACGAGGAGGGAGAGGTCGATCAGCTCGTGAGCTTGTTTGGCGTTTCGATGTCCGGGTATCTCGACCATGACCTTTGAGGATCGTCGGGATAGATTTCCCTTATCTTTATCTGTATTGTTGAGTTTTTTAGGCCGAGTGTGGTCGTTTATATGAGTGTGCTATGGCCTTACAGGGCCATTTGACTTTATTTGTGGAACTGGCCGTTGGTGGCTTTGAATCCCGGCCGCTTCGCGGCTTTTATATATATGACGCATATTTTTATCATCCTGCGATGTTTAGTTTATTCTTCTGTCAAGTGTTTGAGGGAAAGATACGAGTAGTCACTTCGTATCTTAACTCTTACTTTGTCGTCCTGTTCGTTTGCTCTTATAAGGACGAGGGTATTCGGAAACATTTAGGAGTTTCACGGCTCGCGGAGCATTTGGATGTGGACGATGAGACATGTTTTACGATCTCGTATCAGTTTTGATATCATGCCTTGAGATGTTAACGGGCCAGTAGGACTGGGCTTAGGGCAAGACCTAGGTTTAGTTTCGGCTCTGAGGCTGTGCGACGACTAATCGGCTTTCGTTTTGCCTGTTGGCGATTTTACCTGGCTCTTCCGACTAAAGTCCGCGACGCCGGCTTATATGACTTGTGTGGAAAGAACCGAGCACTCTCCAGAGACCGTCTGGAGTGCTGACCAAAATTTGGGACTTCTTGTATAGCGCGCTATGATATCCCTGATGGATGTAAGAGGACCTTTTAATTTTACGGAAGGTCTGACTACGAGTTGTTTTTTTTAAAAACGTTTTGGGTTTGTCCGTCAGGACCAATCGACGGGCATATATTTTTGAATGTCGTGGAAGGATTGTGTGTTTGGATGATACCTTTGAGGAATTTTTTGCGATGTCTCGCTTCCCCGAAGGTATGTCCTTGAGATGGTTATGATCTTCGTTTTTAGAGAAGATGTACTATATTAGTTCGTATGAACTATCACTTTTAGTTATCATCCAAGTGCTTCTTGGATGGATACGTGTTTCTGCGAACCCTTATTCTAGGCGATCTCAGATTGTTATGGCTTCCCGCAAGTGAATCGTGGAGACGCTAGGAAATTTTTAATTAAATTCAAAATATCGAAAGTACATGCATGAATATTTTGGATATGGGAGTATAGAGATACGCCCACTTTTAGTGAGGGGATAGCTTAACTTTTCAACTAAGACAAGCTGCCTACGTACCTCTTTCGAGGATCAAGCCATCTTGTAGTTCTGATTGTTGCCGCGGGCGTTCCTACTCGTTGGATTGGGCCGTTTCTGTTACTTCGGCCGTTGCGGCTTCAGTTAAGTCGGCGGCCGTTTCGTGAGTCGGGTTTTCTGCTGGTAGGGCCATGGATTCCGGATCGCGCCGCTGTCCGAGCCGTTGCCTGGTCGAGTGATTCTGAATTGCTTTTTGTGGAGCCTTCGGGAATACTCTGAGTTTTCTTGACTTGCTTCGGGCTGACCACAGGGTGTTTGGAGTTTGTCGTAGCTTATGCTCGACCAAGAAGCAGAGCCTACACTGTTTCTGGCATCCCCAAATTACTGCTGTTCCGTTTGGTGTTGGGAATTTGATGCCAAGGTGGTAAGTCGACCGCATCGCCATTGCGTTGATCCATGGGGTTCCCATGATGACATTATAGATGGTCGGGTTATCGACTCACGCGGTCAACGATTTTCGTTACTTCCCTTGCCATGACCGAAAGTTTGATCGTTCCGAGGGTCATTGACGTCGTGCCCGAGAAACCGGTCAGGGGTTTTGGTTCTGGGACGACTACGCCGACTTCGATGTTCATTCTCCGGAGAGTGTCGCGGAAGATGACGTTGACCGTACTGCCTGTGTCGATGAGGACCCTTCCTACTTCGAGGTCTCGGATCACCAAATCGATGACCAGCAAGTCGCAGTGAGGTGTATCGAGTCCAATGGTTTCTTTCTCTTCGAAAACGATCGTATCATTTGGAGCCTCGTCGGTCGGGGACCGAGTCGTCCAGTTAGAACTCGTTTCCGCCTTTCTTCCGTAAGCCTTGATCGATGAAACTGAGTCGCGGTAGAACTACGATTCTCCGATGATCATGTTTACCCTGCGACGGGTACTATTGTTTCCATGGTCATCCTGCGCTTCTTCCGCTTCGCCGACTGGTTTGCGCCTCGGAGACTTCGTTTTCGGTCCTGAGGGCGATCGGACTCCAAAAGGAGTTCTTTTATTCCCGTGACCTTTGACAATTCGCCTGCAAGGAGTTTTGCGGCGAGCCTTGCTCCGAGAACTTTGCAGTTCACGGTCGAATGCCCTCTGGTCTAGTGGAACTCGAGTTAGGAGTTTTCCTTGAACTGGTTCCTTGTCCAGCTGTTTCCGGAGTTTTTCCCTTGTTCGGAGTTGATGGCATAGTTGTGCTCGCCTGACGTCTTCTCCTCGTGATGGACATACTTGTCGTTCGAGAGCTTTTCCTTGGCGGACACCTTCTGCGGGTTGTACTTCTGGGAGAGGACCTTCATCTGCTCTTCCATGTTGATGAAGTCAGTTGCGTTGTGAACGGTGTTGGGGTCAAAAACGGTTATCTCGAAATATACGGCTAAAGATCCTTCCAAACTCAAGGATTTGGCTAAAGATCCTTCCAAACTCAAGGATTTCCGGCACGAACGACTATCGGGGGAAAGATCAGGCAACGGAAAACCCACGGGCGGCAGAGAACCCTGGCGGGCACCCGCCTGGCACCGCATCGCCACGCTGGCCGGCCGCAGCGCCACGCTGGCCGCCTATGCCGCGGCACTCGCCTAGCGCCAGCGTATCGCCACGCTGGCCGCCTGGCGCCGGTGGCGCTCGACCTGGCGCCGGCATCAGCGTCATGCGGGCGCCCTGCCGGCGGCACTCGCCTGGCGCGCGCTCCTGGCACCGCAGCACGTCACGCGGGCGCCTTGCGCCGGCGTCACCCGCCTGGTGCGGCGCACGCCCCGCAAGCCGCCTGCCGGGCGCAAGCCCCTGCGCTGGTCGACGGCCCTCGTCCTGGTCTTGGTCCTATCATGCTCGGTCTGATCCCACCTTGGCTTGTTTGGATCAATCCTCGTGAGTTTGGTACGATCACGGCTACGGAATGAACATGTTCCGATTCAGTTGGAATCGTCCTCGATGTTTTACGACAAAAACTAGAAGGATTGGATTTCTCGTAGAAGATATCGTATAAAACAAAGATCGATTAACTTGAACATCGATCCTATAGGCTATACGGTTTATTTTACGAGAAAGATAGTCTTTTCGAGAAATCGTATAAAACGACTTAAGACAAGTCCACGGACTTACTTACGATTTTGAGAATTCAGGCCCAATCAGGCTATGACGGTTTATCCGATTTCCCGAACGTCGGATAAACATCAAGTCACCGAAAAATAGCGGAAAATTCAAGGATAATTACGAAGACCGACGAAAATGGAATATTTCTTGAAGAGATAAGCTTGGGCCCAAAGGCGAGGTCCATCATCTTAAGGCAAACCGACCTAGGAGCGGGTATATAAGGAGAGAAAGAGCAGAGGAGAAGGGGATCCGAAAGTTAGACTTAGAGCATTCTGCTAGCTTAGAAGAATTAGGGCTTAGGTGGTTAGACTAGCGGAGCAAAGCTTAGGACGTTTGGCTGCCTGCGACTCTATCTTTTTCTTTAATCGCAAATCTCTCTGTCTTTCGGAGAATCTTTGTACTCGTATCTTTTATCTAATGAAACGCCTTTGGGCAAATATTTCAACTCTTATTTTTATCTATTGAACTTTCTCGATTTCGTGTGGCAACGCAGAGAATCCGGACCTTCAAGGAAAGTTGGGTTTACTTGGCTTTCCTCCGCAATCTTATTTATCGGAAATGGACGGTGTGAATTTCGGTTCCCACAGTTTGGCCCTAGAAGGAGGGGGGGGGGGACGGATTCTCTAACTCGAAAACCACCAATCGATCAAAGTTCAGTATGGCTTCTTCATCAGCCCGCAACATCGTATCTTTCGAGGATCGAGAAACGGCCAGTATGGCCAAACCTCACAACAACCTTCTCGTAATAGAACTCACGATCCAGGATGTTGACGTAGCAAGGGTATTAGTCGACACCGGATGCTCGGCTAATATTATCTATAAAAGCACCCTCGAGAGAATGGGCGTCGATCTAAGCATCCTTACAGATGACCCCAGCCCAGTATTCGGACTCGGGAGAAGTTATGACCCTCGGTTCGACTAACCTCCTAGTCGAGCCGGAGCGCCGCCAAAACACGAATTCCTGGTTATCGATGGTCCAACGTCCCTAGCGATAGTTGGAACTCCCTGGCTAAACTCCATGAGAGCGATCCCATCAACATTCCACCTATGCCTCAAGTTCCCGACTCCTTTTGGGGTCGAAACAATACATGGTAGTCACGGAGCAGCACAGATCTACCTCGCTACCGAACTAAAACGGAAAAATTCCGAAATCGAGACCTCTCGAAAAGCAAACGATTCACGACTCGCCGGAAACCTTCTGGCAGTCCCAAAGAGCTGAGGCCCTGGAAGGAAAGCATGAACCAACCTGTGAACCGGTGGTCTCAATCTGCCTCGACGATTCCTTCCTGAACGGTGCCAAATCGGAGCTAACCTCCGCGAACCAATAAAAGCAGAGCTCATCGCATGCCTCAAAAGAACCTCGTACGTTTGCTTTGGCTGCGGAAGATATGCCGAATCGACATTAAGCGTAACTTGTCACGAACTTAACATCGACCCGACTCACAAACCCGTAAAACAAAAGAGACGAAAGTTGGGACCTGAACGTGCCACCGCAGTCAACGAGGAAGTCGAAAGACTCCTCAAAGTAGGGTCGATAACAGAAGTTAGGTATCCAGACTGGCTTGCCAACCCGTGTGGTAAAGAAGAACGGCAAGTGGCGAAGTCCGTGTCGATTTCACGGATCTGAATAAAGCCTGTCGAAGGACTGCTTCCCGCCCCGCACATCGACCGACTGGTCAAGCAACCCGAAACAAGCTTCTGTGATTCATGGACGCTTTTTCCTGATACAATCAGATCATGATGAATCCCGACGATCGCGAAAAAACTGCATTTATCACAGACCGCGGAACGTATTGCTACAAGGTAATGCCCTTCGGTCTTAAAAACGCGGGTGCAACGTATCAGCAACTCGTCAACAAAATGTTTGCCGAGCAACTCGGAAAAACTATGGAGGTATACATCGATGATATGCTCAGAAATCTCTTTGACGAACACGATCATGTAGCCCAACTAGAGGAATGTTTTGCATGACTCAACCAGCATAACATGAAACTCAAACCGCAAATGCAGATTTGCAGTGGCATCGGAGAATTCCTCGGATACCTCGTAACGTATCGCGGAATCGAGGCCAACCCTAAACAAATCGACGACTGATAGAGATGGCCTCCCGAGAACCAAGCGAAGTCCAAAGACTAACCGAAGAGTCGCTGCTTTGAACCGTTTCATCTTTCAACGGATAAGTGCTACTGTTTTAAACATTAAAGGGAAACAAGAAGTTCGAATGGTCGAGCAATGTGAAAAAGCTTTCCAACAGTTGAAACATTACCTGGCCACTCCACCAGTCCTCGCAAAACCGGTGGAAGGTGAACCTCTTTTCCTCTATATCGCAGTTTCGCAACAGCGGTCAGTGGCGCCCGATACAAGAAGAACGGCGAACAAAAGCCAATCTTTATGTAAGCAAGGCGTTACTGGATGCGAAACTCGATACCGCTAATGGAAAATTAGCATTCGCCGTCATAACCTCGGCAAGAAAACTAAGACCGTATTTCCAGTCTCATACTATAGTTGTTCTCACCACGTTCCCACGCGGATAATCCTGCACAGTCCGAGCCAATCTGGTAGGCTCGCAAAATGGGCAATCGAACTGAGTGAATGACGTCGAATATCGCCAAGGACATGTGCAAAGTCCCAAGTACTTGCGGATTTCTTGGTAGAGTTACCCACTAGAGACATGACTAACGAGGAACCAAACTCAACTTGGGTCCTCCACGCCGACGGATCTTCATCCAAACAAGGATCCGAATCGAATACGACTCACCTCTCTAATGGGGAAATCCTAGAACAGTCTTTCCGATTGGCTTTTCATGCTTCAAACAATGAGGCAGAATACGAAGCACTTCGTCGCAGGCTTGCGGCTGGCCCATGTAATAAAATCCGTAATATTCACGCTACTGCGATTCTCGTTAGTCGCCAATCAATACAACGGAGAATACGAGGCAAGGACGAAAGGATGGACGATATCTAAAACTCGTCCAAGAACTGGCTCAGAGTTTGAACAGTTCGCCTGACCAGAATTCGCCGAAAATGTCCAGGCGGCGCTTGGCTGCCCTCACCGAAGCTCAGATCCAGGGCTCCAAAGGATAATCCCGGTCAAATTCGAACATCCAAGCATCGGACCACCAGTGGTCGTCAATCTAATCGGGAGAGATTGAAGATGCGGAAGAAGTCGAGGATCAACCAGAAGCGGATGTGGACCCAACCAATACGGCTGCGACAGCCCTTGGTTAGAACCAATCCGAGCCTATATCGTGAATGGAACCTTACCGCCGAAAAATGTGCGCTCGTAAAGTGAAACCCAAGCGGCACGGCACGTCCACGATAGAGGAGAAATTTATAAGTGGTGTTTCTCCGGTCCTCTCATGACATGCGAGAGAAAGGGCGAAGAATCATGGAAGAGGTCCATTCTGGGTGATGCGGAAATCATTCGGCGGAAGATCTCTCAGTCAAAATCAAACGCCACGGTTATTATTGGCCAACCATGGTAAAGACTGCGAGAAATTCGCCGGAAGTGCGAAATGCCAAAGGCATGCTCAAACAATCCATCAACCCGCGGAAATCCTCTCCTCAATCTCGTCCCCCTATCCTTTCATGCGATGGTCCATGGTCATTGTCGGACCTATGCACCCATCAAAACAAAAACGCTTCCTCCTAGTCCTCACGGATTTCTTTTCCAAATGGGTAGAAGCAGAATCCTACGCAAGTATCAAAGACACACAAGTCGAGAACTTCGTCTGGAAACATATCATAACTAGACATGGGGTCCCATACGAAATCGTAACAGACAATGGATCTCAATTTATCTCTGCTCGATTCGAAGCATTCTGCGAAAAGTGGAAAATACGACTTACAAAGTCAACCCCCAGGTATCCGCAATGCAACGGACAGGCAGAAACCATCAATAAGACCGTCCTTGACGGACTAAAAAAGCGCCTAGATGCCAAAAAGGGGCGATGGGCAGAAGAGCTCGAAGAAGTTCTTTGGTCACATCGTACAACCCCAAGACGGGCTACAGGTGAAACTCCATTCGCTCTCGTTTATGGAACGGAATGCATGATCCCCGCGGAAGTAGTATTCCCCGGAGTGCGGAGAAGATTCCTCCCCGAACGAGAAGATCTAAACAACGCTATGATGCTGGATAATCTCGATCTTATCAATGAACGCCGTGACCAGGCGCTCATTCGAATCCAAAATTACCAGCAGGCTGCCGCAAGGTACTACAACTCAAACGTACGCCATCGCAGGTTCAAAGAAGGCGATTTAGTCTTTAAAGTCTTCCAAAACACTGCCGAGCGAAGCGAGGCGGGAGCAAACGGAAGGACCATACAAAAATGGTTATCTCGAAATCTACGGCTAAAGATCCTTCCAAACTCAAGGATTTCCCGAACGAACGACTAACGGGGGAAAGATCGGGCAACGGAAAACCAACGGGCGGCGAGAACCCACGCCAGCGCCCGTCACGCGAGCGCCTGGCGTCGGCACCCGCCTGGCGCCGGCGGCACGCGCCACGCTGGCCGCCCAGCGGCACCGCCTGGCACCGTGGCACCCGGCCTGGCGTCGGCAGCACCGTCCGTGGGCGGCCTGGCACGGCGGCACCCGCCTGGCGGCGGCACCCGACCTGGCGCCGGCGGCACGCGTCACGCAGGCCGGTCTGGCGCTGGCGGCACGCGTCCCGCATGCCGGCCTGGCTCCGGCGGCAAGCCCCCTGACGCCGGTCGACAGCCCTCGTCCTGGTCTCGGTCCCATCATGCTCGGTCTGATCCCATCTTTGCTTCTTTGGATCAATCCTCGTGAGTTTGGTACGATCATGGCTACGGAATGAACATCTTTCGTTTTGGTTGGAATCTTCCTCGATGTTTTACGATAAAAACTAGAAGGATTGGATTTCTCATAGAAGATATCGTATAAAACAAAGATCGATTAACTTGAACATCGATCCTTTAGACTATACGGTTTATTTTACGAGAAAGATAGTCTTTTCGAGAAATCGTATAAAACGACTTAAGACAAGTCCACGGACTTACTTATAATTTTGAGAATTCAGGCCCAATTAGGCTATGACGGTTTATCCAATTTCCCGAACGTCGGATAAACATCAAGCCACCAAAAAATAGCGGAAAACTTGAGGATAATTACGAAGACCGTCGAAAATGGAATATTTCCTGGAGAGATAAGCTTGGGCCCAAAGGCGAGGTCCATCATCTTAAGGCAAACCGACCTAGGAGCGGGTATATAATGAGAGCAAGAGCAGAGGAGAAGGGGATCCGAATATTAGGCTTAGAGCATTCTGCTAGATTAGAAGAATTAGGGCTTAGGTGGTTGATGAAAGGACTTTTCTAGGGTCCTAATCAAATGTTGTAGAATACAAGATGTCAATCCAATTCTAAGAGATTCTAATGCAAAGGGAATGCAAGTTCATGCTTAATCTAAGTGCAATCAAGATGAGAGGATGATTATGAAACTAAGACAATATTAAAAATGCAATAAAAGAGTGAACTTTCTTTCTCAATGAGGCAAGGGGATTCTTGGGACAAGGGAATTGACTTTGGGTGATCAAGGTTCAATCCAAGATGCCAACTTTTCAATCAATCTAATTCCTTATGCCTAGACAACCAAACTAAGCAAGCTCTATCCCTAGATGAATGCTCTTTTGCAATGATCACCCAAGTACACCAAATCCCTTTGGCTGTAATGATCAAAGCAAACATGGAGAATGAGTCTAATAGCAATCCTAGCTTCTTTGACAACTAATCCCTTAGGCAAAGCAAGCTAAAAGCATAGATGAGTTGGTTCAGGCATTTCATAGAACACCTTCGGGCATGAAATGCCTATAGCTCTATGTTTGAGAGGCCAACTCAAATATAGCTTGAAGAACACCAAATGAATGCAAGGAAAGGATAGATCTAACACTAAGCACCTTGGATCTACACTTAATCACCCTTAGTCTCCCAAGCCCATGAACCCTAGATAGATCTACTCACTAATAGCCATGGAAAACCTCAAAATCAATGATGATTCAAGGCTAAACATGATTAGAGAAGAAGATAATCTATTAAACACAAAAGAAATGAGATAAAAAGGATCAAATATCCAAACTTTCTTCAAGATCTTATTATGTTTTTGAGAGAAAAGAAGTTAGATCCCACAAAGGGGATTACAAGACTATTTATAGGTGGCTTGAAAGCCCTTGAAATCATAAAACAAAATTACTAAAATGTCCTTGAGCCAAATTGGTCTCAACCAATGGGAAGGAGGCTTAAAATTCGGTCAGGGGAAGATCAACACCATCCAACCCGGTCTGTGCTCCCCGGCCGTCCAGTTCTGGCCGTGTCCCGGCTTGCACCTGCGTCTCTACCCGGCCAGCCTCTTCCTGCTCGTGTGCTGCTTCTCCCGACCGGGGTCATCAAACCGGTCTGTGTTCCCCGGTCTAGTGCATGCTCTTGGCCTCTGTCCATTCTGTCCGGGTTGGTGAAGCCGGACCATGATCCCCGGCCGTCCGTCCTGCTGGCTTCTTTCACGACCGGGTGTCCCTTCCCGGACTGGCCACCCCGGTCTGGTCTCCTCCAGCACCACTCAAACGACCGGGTGCTTCTTCCAGGCTCAGTCATCCCAGACCGGACCACTTCCATCCATTTGATCTTTTCCCGGCCGGCTGCTTGAACCCGGCCGTCTCTACCCGGCCATCCTGACATGCTTCAAGTGAATTGATCATAACTCTTCCAATACAGGTCCAAATGACTTGAAACCACCTCCATTGGAAATCTAACTCAATTTTCTTTGTCTCCACAAAATATTAGCAGCAGGAGACATCTCTAGGCCTTTGTCCATGCTCATCTTTGTCTTGACAAGATCATGGATTGACTTTTCTTTTCATGGCCAAACATGATTCTTCATCTCTTTTGTGGCCATAAGTCTTCCAAACACCTCAAATCACACCAAAGCATACTCCAACACCTGATAAGGACAAATGAATGGAAAATGGACCTAAACATGCCTAATACCTAACTTATATGATCAAAATGCATAAGATATGGATGCTAAAAACATGTAAATATGCAAGCTATCAACTCCCCCACACTAGACCTTTACTTGTCCTCAAGTAAAATTTTCAAAACACAAGGAGGAGAGACATAGGGATGGAAGCAAAGCCAAAAGAAACACTCATAGCACTCAACTTGACATTAGCATGAGCTAAACTTCTTATTATGCTCTAGCTTCACAAGGCCTATCAATGACACTTATGCCTCTACACAAGATGCAATGCTTATCAAGCAACAAGTTCTCTTAACCAGCCCTCACATTGATTCACACACACACAAGGTGAAGTCTCACACATGGGCACATGATCTCAATCATTTGGCTAGGTGATCAAATGGTCTAATATGGATGATAATGGGGGTTCAATGCATCATTTCAAGGTGGCAATCACTCAAAAATCAAGGAGCTTGATCATTATGCAAAATTTATCTAAGACTAGGAGCAATTCATGCATACATGGATCCATCCTCATCATTCTACCCAATTCCTAAGTGATTACAAGATCTACTCCCCTTTATTCATCCCATAACCCAAAATGAAAACATTATCACATCACTCACCCAATGAACAACTTTCTTTCCTTTGAAATTCAACCACTAAGGACCTCTAATCACTTCTCAAAGCTCTAACTCTTTAAGTTTTTCCTTCCCCACTATCAAAGAATGGATAGGGTTCAAGGGTATGGAAGTGCCATTTGGGTAACAAAGAGTGGTACAATGGGGAAAAGATAACCCAAATGTGTATGAGATCCATGACTAAGTATGCAAATGCCCATATGCAAGAGAAATTAAGTTCATTCAAGTCTAAGTTCAGGATGGAGCTGGTCTTAAGAACAATGCCAATATCAAGCAAGCAAGCAAGTTTCAAGAAGAGCTTTCAAGGCTCAAAGCATGCAAGCCTTTCAAAAGATGCTTAAGCTACTTGATATGTTTAACTAGGGTGACAAATTCAGTGCAAACAAGTGTTCTTTACAAGGCAATGCTCCATATGCAAATGAATGCAACTTATATGCTCTAGACTCAATCTTAAGGATGCAAGTGATGCAATCTACATGATTCAAAATTTTTTTTTTATATGCAAATATGAATGAACAATGCAATGCATGAGACTCAAAATCACAAAGCAAACATGATCAAATACTTGGTACCTCCCCCACACTTAAATCACACAGTCTCTGTGTGAGTAAGAGGGAAAGAGAGACCCCAAAAAGACAAAAACAAATGTATATACAAGAAGGGTTGGAGTGATACCTAAGAAGGGTGTTTGGGTGTGGTGTTTGGTGCCGGGGCTATGAGCTGGCTTGGTTCATAGCAACTAGAGGAGGCTGCTACATGGGTCATGGGGCTCAAGTGGTTCACCACCATTCTTCTCTACTCTAGTGCTTGGCTCAACCTGAAAACCTTGACCACTTTTATTAACAAACTTAAAGGAAAATTGAAATTTCAAAGCTATGTACAAGGATAACCGTGGGACTTCCTCCCAAGTGAGCTTGTTTTGAGTCACTTAGCTTGACTACCTTGTCTCTTGAACTAGTGAGAAGGAGGATCCTTCCCACCTTCAAGTGTGATGGTGAGGACCTGAGAGAAGCTCTTGAAGCTTGATTGGGTCATCTTGGGCTGAGGAGTGATGATGGCTCTAGCAATTGAGAATGATGTGGATCTACCCTTGTGCTTGATCTTGTACTCAATGACTCCATCCTTGAGATTCTTTGGATGGAGAGTGAGAGTGTGTGGGAGCAAATCAAGAGGTGGAGGATGAGGCTCTTTCACCATCTTCTTCTTGCTATGAGTGGCCTTTGAGGTTCCACTCATCCCTCTTTTAGCACTTTCCAAGTGCTCACCACACTTCTCTCTAGAGGACTCCCCATCAAGACCTTGTTCTTTACAAACAGCCACTTCATCTTGGGGTTTCTCCATAGCTTGTGCATCACAAGTGATTGTCCCACAATAGTCTGATTCCAATGGAGGTTGGAGAGGATAGGAGACAACTTTGTTGACATGCATTAGGGTGACATTCTTGTTGGCAAAGTCAATGCAAGCTCCAACTGTTGTGAGAAAGGAGTGCCTAAGATCAAGGGACTCTCTTCAGATGCCATTTCCAAAACAATGAGGTCAATAGGTATGGTGCAAGAACCAATCTTCAAGGGGAAGTCCTTGATTATTCCAAGTGGGGTTGTAGAAGAAGAATCCCAAAGGTGAGAGGAGGAGTGTCTGGTTCCATGCTTTCGATCCCAATACTCTTCACCATATCAAATGAAATGACATTCACACTAGCACCACTATCAACAAGGGCATCATCCATAGTTAGTGTACCAAGGAGCAAGACAATGTGAACTTCCTTGAGACTCAAGCTAAGGGAGGGACTTGGGAGGGATTGGTGGATCAATCTTCAGAAGTGAGATGTCCAAAGCTCAGCTACTTTAGCTTGGTGGGTGAGAATGTCCTGTATGAGCATCATTTGGACATGAGCAGCATGCACATTGCTGATCTCTGGAAGTTTGACTCCAATATCACTGAGGTTTTTCTGAATTTGGAGACTACTTTTTCTGAGCTTTGGTGAGGAACCTTTGAGGAAAGGGAGCTTATCATATGGTGATAGCTCAACCTCATTGTCTTCTTCCTTCACTTCTTTCAGCTTGGGGTTAGCACTCTTCTCAAATTGTGTCTCAACCTTAGGCTCATCAATCTTCAGAATTTTCCTTGAACCTTCGTATCAGCTCTCTTCACAACTCTAGCTTCAGCTGTGGCCACAACCAGTCCCTTATAATTTTCAATCTTATTTCCAAGCACTAGCCTCTCAATCTCATCAACATCATTCTTATGATCACTCAATGCAATCCTTGAAGAAGTGGAGAGGATAACATTGCAAGTCTCCTTAGAGTTCTTCTCTGGTTTTCTGGTAGAGATCCCATTGGGATCTTGGAGGATGAAGACATAGAAGCAACCTGGCTCTCCAAAGCTTTGAGATGAGAGGCAAGCGTGTACTTGTTGTTGAGATCAGAATAAGTTCCATCAATCTTGGCATGGATATTCTTGAACTCATCTCCAATGCTCCTAGCATTCTTCTCTTGAGCTCTAAGAGTTTCTTGAATATGGACTCCAAATTTGAACTTGGAGCCTGAGCTGGAGAAGAGCTTCCTTGGGGCTGAGTAGGCTGGTTTGCTTGGTAACCTCCTTGTTAATTGTTGTAGTAAGGTCTTTGCTGGTAGTTGTTTTGGTATTGGAAGTTGGGCTCTTTCCTATACCATGTGCCATTAGAATTGATGAAGCACAGCTCCTCTTGACCTTCTACACCATGAACCTCAGTAGTCCTAGCAGGCTGTTTCTGTTGCTGATTCCCAATGGAGTTAAGCTGCTCTTGCTTAGCCTTCTCTACAAGAAGCTTGTCCAACTTTTCTTGGAGAGATTGCAGGGCCTTTCTTGTGTGCAGATCATCTTCATCAGTGCCCTGTTGGCCCTATCATGCTCCTCACTGTAGACTGAGTCACTCCTGGCCATGTTTTCCACCAGCTCCTCAGCATCCTGCTCAGTTCTGCCCAAGAAGAACCCATTGCTGGCTGTGTCCAATCTGCTCCTGAACTCTGGTAGAGCACCTCTGTAGAAGGTACTAAGCAAACTCTCCTTGGTGAAGCCATGATGTGGGCATTGAGACCAATAGCCCTTGAACCTCTCCCATGCTTCACTAAAGCTCTCAAGGTTCTCTGCTGAAAGCTAGAGATCTCATTTCTGATCTTAGCTGTTCTTGAGGTAGAGAAGAATTTTTCTAGGAATGCCCTCTTGCACTCATTCCAAGTTGTGATAGAGTCACTTGGAAGAGCCTTCTCCCATAGATGTGCCTTGTCTCCCAAGAGAAGGGAAAAACCTCAGCTTGAAAGCATCTTCAGAGACTCCATTAATATTGGACAAGCTACAGCAGCTATCAAATGTGTCCAAGTGATCAAGGGATCCTCCACAGCAAGGCCATGAAACTTGTTGTTCTCAATCAAATGCAGCAGCCCTGATTTGATCTCAAAGTTGTTGTTTTCCACAGCTGGTGCCCTTATCCCCAACCTATGACCATGAATGTGTGGTTGATCATAGGCTCCAATGGCTCTAGCTTGGCACTGTGGCTGTTGTGGCTGGCTGTGGTCTTATGTTGTCAGCTCTTGGACCATTGCCCTAGGGCATCACCATCTTGATGCTGATTCTCCATATCAAACCCCAATCTCTGCAAGTGAGCCTGTTGCTCTTCTTCTCTTCTCTTTCTTGCAATCTCCTCTCAAGTGCAGCAATCTCTTCAACAGTAGGAACCAAGTTAGATGCCCTCTGCTTCTTGTGATCATACACCTGAAAGTCAAAGATATAAGAAACAAGAGATCCAATATCAAAAGATAAAAATAAAAATGACTTAGTCTCAAGCAAATGACTAAATCCCAATGTCAAAATCAACTTAGAACTTACGGCGCAATTTGATGAAAGGACTTTTCTAGGGTCCTAATCAAATGTTGTAGAATACAAGATGTCAATCCAATTCTAAGAGATTCTAATGCAAAGGGAATGCAAGTTCATGCTTAATCTAAGTGCAATCAAGATGAGAGGATGATTATGAAACTAAGACAATATTAAAATGCAATAAAAAGTGAACTTTCTTTCTCAATGAGGCAAGGGATTCTTGGGACAAGGGAATTGACTTTGGGTGATCAAGGTTCAATCCAAGATGCCAACTTTTCAATCAATCTAATTCCTTATGCCTAGACAACCAAACTAAGCAAGCTCTATCCCTAGATGAATGCTCTTTTGCAATGATCACCCAAGTACACCAAATCCTTTGGCTGTAATGATCAAAGCAAAAATGGAGAATGAGTCTAATAGTAATCCTAGCTTCTTTGACAACTAATCCCTTAGGCAAAGCAAGCTAAAAGCATAGATTTGTTGGTTCAGGCATTTCATAGAACACCTTCGGGCATGAAATGCCTATAGCTCTATGTTTGAGAGGCCAACTCAAATATAGCTTGAAGAACACCAAATGAATGCAAGGAAAGGATAGATCTAACACTAAGCACCTTGGATCTACACTTAATCACCCTTAGTCTCCCAAGCCCATGAACCCTAGATAGATCTACTCACTAATAGCCATGGAAAACCTCAAAATCAATGATGATTCAAGGCTAAACATGATTAGAGAAGAAGATAATCTATTAAACACAAAAGAAATGAGATAAAAGAATCAAATATCCAAACTTTCTTCAAGATCTTATTATGTTTTTGAGAGAAAAGAAGTTAGATCCCACAAAGGGGATTACAAGACTATTTATAGGTGGCTTGAAAGCCCTTGAAATCATAAAACAAAATTACTAAAATGTCCTTGAGCCAAATTGGTCTCAACCAATGGGAAGGAGGCTTAAAATTCGGTCAGGGGAAGATCAACACCATCCAACCCAGTCTGTGCTCGGTCCAGTTCTGGCCGTGTCCAAGCCGGCCGGCTGCTTGCACCCAGACGTCTCTACCAGGCCAGTCTCTTCCTGCTCGTGTGCTGCTTCTCCCAACCGGGGTCATCAAACCGGTCTGTGTTCCCCGGTCTAGTGCATGCTCTTGGCCTCTGTCCAGTCCGTCCGGGTTGGTGAAGCCGGACCATGATCCGGCCGTCCGTCCTGCTGGCTTCTTTCACGACCGGGTGTCCCTTCCCGGACTGGCCACCCGGTCTGGTCTCCTCCAGCACCACTCAAACGACCGGGTGCTTCTTCCAGGCTCAGTCATCCCGGACCGGACCACTTCCATCCATTTGATCTTTTCCCGGCCGTCTCTACCCGGCCATCCTGACATGCTTCAAGTGAATTGATCATAACTCTTCCAATACAGGTCCAAATGACTTGAAACCACCTCCATTGGAAAGTTAACTCAGTTTGCTTTGTCTCCACAAAATATTAGCAGCAGGAGACATCTCTAGGCCTTTGTCCATGCTCATCTTTTCTTCACCAGATCATGGATTGACTTCTCTTTTCATGGCCAAACATGATTCTTCATCTCTTTGGGGCCATAAGTCTTCCAAACACCTCAAATCACACCAAAGCATACTCCAACACCTGATAAGGACAAATGAATGCAAAATGGACCTAAACATGCCTAATGCCTAACTTATATGATCAAAATGCATAAGATATGGATGCTAAAAACATGTAAATATGCAAGCTATCAACTCCCCCACACTAGACCTTTACTTGTCCTCAAGTAAACTTTTCAAAACACAAGGAGGAGAGACATAGGGATGGAAGCAAAGCCAAAAGAAACACTCATAGCACTCAACTTGACATCCTAAAGAAACATAGCAAATATCATGAGCTAAACTTCTTATTATGCTCTAGCTTCACAAGGCCTATCAATGACTCTTATGCCTCTACACAATGCAATGCTTATCAACTTACAACCAACCAGTTCTCTTGATTCACACACACACACACAAGGTGAAGTCTCACACATGGGCACATGATCTCAATCATTTGGCTAGGTGATCAAATGGTCTAATATGGATGATAATGGGGGTTCAATGCATCATTTCAAGGTGGCAATCACTCAAAAATCAAGGAGCTTGATCATTATGCACAATTTATCTAAGACTAGGAGCAAATCATGCATACATGGATCCATCCTCATCATTCTACCCAATTCTAAGTGATTACAAGATCTACTCCCTTTATTCATCCCATAACCCAAAATGAAAACATTCTCACATCACTCACCCAATGAACAACTTTCTTTCCTTTGAAATTCAACCACTAAGGACCTCTAATCACTTCTCTAAGCTCTAACTCTTTAAGTTTTTCCTTCCCCACTATCTTATTGAATCTTTATTTTTTTTTTCGTTTCTTTCTCTCTCTTTATATTTTTATAAACATGAAGGGGAAGGTCAAAACATCAATTAAGAGCTTCTTATCTTTTATTTTAGATCCCTAGGGTTCTTCTTTCTTATGATACTCATTTGTTCATCAATCTCAACATTGTTACATTCCAAACCCAAGATATAGACCATTAAGGAACAAAACCCCACTCACCATCCTGAAGCTAGCTCAAATGAGGACCCTATGCTAGCAAGAGATGAGAACAAATCGATGTCGCCCCAATACTCTCAAGATTTTACACATGACAAACTATCAGAAAAGGCCTCACTCATGCAAATCAATGTAGGCTTCAAAGAATGGATAGGGTTCAAGGGTATGGAAGTGCCATTTGGGTTAACAAAGAGTGGTACAATGGGAAAAGATGACCCAAATGTGTATGAGATCCATGACTAAGTATGCAAATGCTCATATGCAAGAGAAATTAAGTTCATTCAAGTCTAAGTTCAGGATGGAGCTGGTCTTAAGAACAATGCCAATATCAAGCAAGCAAGCAAGTTTCAAGAAGAGCTTTCAAGGCTCAAAGCATGCAAGCCTTTCAAAAGATGCTTAAGCTACTTGATATGTTTAACTAGGGCCAAATTCAGTGCAAACAAGTGTTCTTTACAAGGCAATGCTCCATATGCAAATGAATGCAACTTATATGCTCTAGAATCAATCTTAAGGATGCAAGTGATGCAATCTACATGATTCAAAAATTTAAATTTTTTTTTTATATGCAAATATGAATGAACAATGCAATGCATGAGACTCAAAATCACAAAGCAAACAGGATCAAATACTTGGTACCCACACTTAAATCACACAGCCTCTGTGTGAGTAAGAGGAAAGAAGACCCCAAAAGACAAAAACAAATGTATATACAAGAAGGGTTGGAGTGATACCTTAGAAGGGTGTTTGGGTGTGGTGTTTGGTGCCGGGGCTAGGAGCTAGGAGCTGGCTTGGTTCATAGCAACTAGAGGAGGCTGCTACATGGGTCATGGGGCTCAAGTGGTTCACCACCATTCTTCTCTACTCTAGTGCTTGGCTCAACCTGAAAACCTTGACCACTTTTATTAACAAACTTAAAGGAAAATTGAAATTTCAAAGCTATGTACAAGGATAACCATGGGACTTCCTCCCAAGTGAGCTTGTTTTGAGTCACTTAGCTTGACTACCTTGTCTCTTGAACTAGTGAGAAGGAGGATCCTTCCCACCTTCAAGTGTGTTGGTGAGGACCTGAGAGAGAAGCTCTTGAAGCTTGATTGGGTCATCTTGGAGCTGAGGAGTGATGATGGTTCTAGCACTTGAGAATGATGTGGATCTACCCTTGTGCTTGATCTTGTACTCAATGACTCCATCCTTGAGATTCTTTGGATGGAGAGTGAGAGTGTGTGGGAGCAAATCAAGAGGTGGAGGATGAGGCTCTTTCTCCATAGCTTGTGCATCACAAGTGATTGTCCCACAATAGGCTGATTCCAATGGAGGTTGGAGAGGATAGGAGACAACTTTGTTGACATGCATTAGGGTGACATTCTTATTGGGAAAGTCAATGCAAGCTCCAACTGTTGTGAGAAAAGGAGTGCCTAAGATCAAGGGGACTCTCTCTTCAGATGCCATTTCCAAAACAGTGAGGTCAATAGGTATGGTGCAGGAACCAATCTTCAAGGGGAAGTCCTTGATTATTCCAAGTGGGGTTGTAGAAGAAGAATCCCAAAGGTGAGAGGAGGAGTGTCTGGTTCCATGCTTTCAATCCCAATACTCTTGCCATATCAAATGAAATGACATTCACACTAGCACCACTATCAACAAGGGCATCATCCATAGTTAGTGTACCAAGGAGCAAGACAATGTGAACTTCCCTTGAGACTCAAGCTTAGGGGGACTTGGGAGGGATTGGTGGATCAATCTTCAGAAGTGAGATGTCCAAAAGCTCAGCTTCTTTAGCTTGGTGGGTGAGAATGTCCTGTATGAGCATCATTTGGACATGAGCAGCATGCATATTGCTGATCTCTGGAAGCTTGACTCCAATATCACTGAGGTTTTTCTGAATTTGGAGACTACTTTTTCTGAGGTTTGGTGAGGAACCTTTGAGGAAAGGAGCTTATCATATGGTGATAGCTCAACCTCATTGTCTTCTTCCTTCACTTCTTTCAGCTTGGGATTAGCACTCTTCTCAAATTGTGTCTCAACCTTAGGCTCATCAATCTTCAGAATCTTTCCTTGAACCTTCGTATCAGCTCTCTTCACAACTCTAGCTTCAGCTGTGGCCACAACCAGTCCCTTATCATTTTCAATCTGATTTCCAAGCACTAGCCTCTCAATCTCATCAACATCATTCTTATGATCACTCAATGCAATCCTTGAAGAAGTGGAGAGGATAACATTGCAAGTCTCCTTAGAGTTCTTCTCTGGTTTTCCTGGTAGAGATCCCATTGGGATCTTGGAGGATGAAGACATAGAAGCAACCTGGCTCTCCAAAGCTTTGAGATGAGAGGCAAGTTGCGTGTACTTGTTGTTGAGATCAGAATAAGTTCCATCAATCTTGGCATGGATATTCTTGAACTCATCTCCAATGCTCCTAGCATTCTTCTCTTGAGCTTCAGAGTTTCTTGAATATGGACTCCAAATGAACTTGGAGCCTGAGCTGGAGAAGAGCTTCCTTGGGGCTGAGTAGGCTGGTTTGCTTGGTAACCTCCTTGTTAATTGTTGTAGTAAGGTCTTTGCTGGTAGTTGTTTTGGTATTGGAAGTTGGGCTCTTTCCTATACCATGTGCCATTAGAATTGATGAAGCACAGCTCCTCTTGACCTTACACCATGAACCTCAGTAGTCCTAGCAGGCTGTTTCTGTTGCTGATTCCCAATGGAGTTAAGCTGCTCTTGCTTAGCCTCTCTACAAGAAGCTTGTCCAACTTTACTTGGAGATTGCAGGGCCTTTCTTGTGTGCAGATCATCTTCATCAGTGCCTGTTGGCCTATCATGCTCCTCACTGTAGACTGAGTCACTCCTGGCCATGTTTTCCACCAGCTCCTCAGCATCCTGCTCAGTTCTGCCCAAGAAGAACCCATTGCTGGCTGTGTCCAATCTGCTCTGAACTCTGGTAGAGCACCTCTGTAGAAGGTACTAAGCAAACTCTCCTTGGTGAAGCCATGATGTGGGCATTGAGACCAATAGCCCTTGAACCTCTCCCATGCTTCACTAAAGCTCTCAAGGTTCTTCTGCTGAAAGCTAGAGATCTCATTTCTGATCTTAGCTGTTCTTGAGGTAGAAGAATTTTTCTAGGAATGCCCTCTTGCACTCATTCCAAGTTGTGATAGAGTCACTTGGAAGAGCCTTCTCCCATCGATGTGCCTTGTCTCCCAAAGAGAAGGGAAACAACCTCAGCTTGAAAGCATCTTCAGAGACTCCATTAATATTGGACAAGCTACAGCAGCTATCAAATGTGTCCAAGTGATCAAGGGATCCTCCACAGCAAGGCCATGAAACTTGTTGTTCTCAATCAAATGCAGCAGCCCTGATTTGATCTCAAAGTTGTTGTTCTCCACAGCTGGTGCCCTTATCCCCAACCTATGACCATGAATGTGTGGTTGATCATAGGCTCCAATGGCTCTAGCTTGGCGCTGTGGCTGGCGCTGTGGTCTTATGTTGTCAGCTCTTGGACCATTGCCCCCTAGGGCATCACCATCTTGATGCTGATTCTCCATATCAAACCCCAATCTCTGCAAGTGAGCCTGTTGCTCTTCTTCTCTTCTCTTTCTTGCAATCTCCCTCTCAAGTGCAGCAATCTCTTCAACAGTAGGAACCAAGTTAGATGCCCCTCTGCTTCTTGTGATCATACACCTGAAAGTCAAAGATAGAAGAAACAAGAGATCCAATATCACAAGATAAAAATAAAATGACTTAGTCTCAAGCAAATGACTAAATCCCAATGTCAAAATCAACTTAGAACTTGGCAACGGCGCCAATTTGATGAAAGGACTTTTCTAGGGTCCTAATCAAATGTTGTAGAATACAAGATGTCAATCCAATTCTAAGAGATTCTAATGCAAAGGAATGCAAGTTCATGCTTAATCTAAGTGCAATCAAGATGAGAGGATGATTATGAAACTAAGACAATATTAAAAATGCAATAAAAGATTGAACTTTCTTTCTCAATGAGGCAAGGGAGTTCTTGGGACAAGGGAATTGACTTTGGGTGATCAAGGTTCAATCCAAGATGCCAACTTTTCAATCAATCTAATTCCTTATGCCTAGACAACAAAACTAAGCAAGCTCTATCCCTAGATGAATGCTCTTTTGCAATGATCACCCAAGTACACCAAATCCCTTTGGCTGTAATGATCAAAGCAAACATGGAGAATGAGTCTAATAGTAATCCTAGCTTTGACAACTAATCCCTAGGCAAAGCAAGCTAAAAGCATAGATGAGTTGGTTCAGGCATTTCATAGAACACCTTCCGGGCATGAAATGCCTATAGCTCTATGTTTGAGAGGCCAACTCAAATATAGCTTGAAGAACACCAAATCAATGCAAGGAAAGGATAGATCTAACACTAAGCACCTTGGATCTACTTAATCACCCTTAGTCTCCCAAGCCCATGAACCTAGATAGATCTACTCACTAATAGCCATGGAAAACCTCAAAATCAATGATGATTCAAGGCTAAACATGATTAGAAGAGAGATAATCTATTAAACACAAAAGAAATGAGATAAAAGGATCAAATATCAAACTTTCTTCAAGATCTTATTATGTTTTGAGAGAGAAGTTAGATCCCAAAGGGGATTACAAGACTATTTATAGGTGGCTTGAAAGCCCTTGAAATCATAAAACAAAATTACTAAAATGTCCTTGAGCCAAATTGGTCTCAACCAATGGGAAGGAGGCTTAAAATTCGGTCAGGAAGATCAACACCATCCAACCCAGTCTGTGCTCCCGGCCGTCCAGTTCTGGCCGTGTCCAAGCGGCCGGCTGCTACACCGGGCGTCTCTACCCGGCCAGCCTCTTCCCTCGTGTGCTGCTTCTCCCGACCGGGGTCATCAAACCGGTCTGTGTTCCCCGGTCTAGTGCATGCTCTTGGCCTCTGTCCAGTCCGTCCGGGTTGGTGAAGCGGACCATGATCCCGACCGTCCGTCCTGCTGGCTTCTTTCACGACGGGTGTCCCTTCGGACTGGCCACGGTCTGGTCTCCTCCAGCACCACTCAAACGACCGTGTGCTTCTTCCAGGCTCAGTCATCCCGGACGGACCACTTCCATCCATTTGATCTTTTCCCGGCCGTCTCTGCAGCCATCCTGACATGCTTCAAGTGAATTGATCATAACTCTTCCAATACAGGTCCAAATGACTTGAAACCACCTCCATTGGAAAGTTAACTCAATTTTCTTTGTCTCCACAAAATATTAGCAGCAGGAGACATCTCTAGGCCTTTGTCCATGCTCATCTTTGTCTTGACCAGATCATGGATTGACTTCTCTTTTCATGGCCAAACATGATTCTTCATCTCTTTTGGGGCCATAAGTCTTCCAAACACCTCAAATCACACCAAAGCATGCTCCAACACCTGATAAGGACAAATGAATGCAAAATGGACCTAAACATGCCTAATGCCTAACTTATATGATCAAAATGCATAAGATATGGATGCTAAAACATGTAAATATGCAAGCTATCAACTCCCCACACTAGACCTTTACTTGTCCTCAAGTAAACTTTTCAAAACACAAGGAGGAGAGACATAGGGATGGAAGCAAAGCCAAAGAAACACTCATAGCACTCAACTTGACATCCTAAAGAAACATAGCAAATAGCATGAGCTAAACTTCTTATTATGCTCTAGCTTCACAGCTATCAATGACTCTTATGCCTCTACACAAGATGCAATGCTTATCAACCAACAAGTTCTCTTAACCAGCCCTCACAATGATTCACACACACACACACAGGTGAAGTCTCACACATGGGCACATGATCTCAATCATTTGGCTAGGTGATCAAATGGTCTAATATGGATGATAATGGGGTTGATGCATCATTTCAAGGTGGCAATCACTCAAAAATCAGGAGCTTGATCATTATGCAAAATTTATCTAAGACTAGGGCAATTCATGCATACATGGATCCATCCTCATCATTACCCCATTTAAAGTGATTACAAGATCTACTCCTTTATTATTCCCTTAACCCAATGAAAACATTCTCACATCACTCACCCAATGAACAACTTTCTTTCCTTTGAAATTCAACCCTTGGGACCTCCCAATCAGCTCTACCAAGAAACAACAAAAACCCTCATCCTAGAAGCTAGCTCAAATGAGGGACCCTATGCTAGCAAGAGATGAGAACAAATCCATGTCATGCCCCAATACTCTCAGAATTTGCACATGACAAACTATCAGAAAAGGCCTCCTCATGCAAATCAATGTAGGCTTCAAAGAATGGATAGGGTTCAAGTATAGAAGTTGGGTTAACAAAGTGAATACAATGGGAAAAGATGACCCAAATGTGTATCAGATCCATGACTAAGTATGCAAATGCCCATATGCAAGAGAAATTAAGTTCATTCAGTCTAAGTTCAGGATGGAGCTGGTCTTAAGAACAATGCCAATATCAAGCAAGCAAGCAAGTTTGAAGAACTTTCAAGGCTCAAGCATGCAAGCCTTTCAAAAGATGCTTAAGCTACTTGATATGTTTAACTAGGGTGCCAAATTTAGTGCAAACAAGTGTTCTTTACAAGGCAATGCTCCATGCAAATGAATGCAACTTATATGCTAGACTCAATCTTAAGGATGCAAGTGATGCAATACATGATTCAAAATTTAAATTTTTTTTTATATGCAAATATGAATGAACAATGCAATGCATGAGACTCAAAATCACAAAGCAAACAGGATCAAATGCTTGGTACCTCCCCATTAATCCACATGTGAGTAAGAGGGGAAAGAGAGGAACAAGACAAAAACAAATGTATATACAAGAAGGGTTGGAGTGATGATACCTAAGAAGGGTGTTTGGGTGTGGTGTTTGGTGCGGGGCTAGGAGCTGGCTTGGTTCATAGCAACTAGAGGAGGCTGCTACATGGATCATGGGGCTGGTGGTTCACCCATTCTTCTCTCCTCAGTGCTTGTGCAAGCTGCCAGAGCCTTGACCACTTTTATTAAAAGGCAGGAAACTGAAATTTCAAAGGCATGAACGGCATGGGACTTCCTCCCAAGTGAGCTTGTTTGAGTCCCTTAAGCCTTCTACCTTGTCTCTTGAACTAGTGAGAAGGAGGATCCTTCCACACCTCAAGTGTGATGGTGAGGACCTGAGAGAGAGCTCTTGAAGCTTTTGGAGTCATATGTGGGCTGAGGAGTGATGATGGCTCTGATTGTGAATGATGTGGATCTACCCTGGCTTGATCTTGTACTGTGACTCCATCCTTGAGTTCTTTGGATGGAGAGTGAGAAGTGTGTGAGAACAAATGAGGGGGTGGAGGATGAGGCTCTTTCACCATCTTCTTCTTACCATGGGTTGCCTTTGAGGCTCCGGCACCATCCCTCAAAAACTTTAAGCACTTTCCCGAGTTGCTCACTACTGGGAACCCCATCAAGACCTTGTTCTTTACAAACAGCCACTTCATCTTAGGGTTTCTCCACTGGCCCATTACATCCAAGTGGTGTCCACAACTAGGCTGATTCAATGGAGGTTGGAGGATAGGAGACAACTTTGTTGACATGCATTAGAGACATTCTTGTTGGGAAAGTCAGTACGACTCCATTTGTTGTGAGAAAAAGAGTGCACAAGATCAAGGGGACTCTCTCTTCAGATGCCAGAACCAAACTTTGATTAAGCTAGGTAGCAGTGCAGGAACCAATCTTTCAAGGAAGTCCTTGATTATTCCAGAAATTGGGTTGTAGAAAAGAAGAATCCCCAGGGAGAGAGGAATGTCTGGTTCATGCTTGTCCCAATACTCTTGCAGCCATATCAAATGAGTAACATTCACACCTAGCACCACTATCAACAAGGGCATCATCCATAGTTCCAGTGGCCTGCCAAGGAGCAAGACAATGTGAACTTCCCTTGAGACTGAGCGGGAGGACTTGGGAGGATTGTGGTGGATAGTCACAAAGTGAGGCCATGCCAAAGCTCAGCTGCTTTAGCTTGGTGGTGAGAGAATATTCCTGTGAGCAT
>JAEACV010001024.1:0-17620 GCA_016432835.1 Brassica nigra | reverse complement strand
GAGAATAAGTTTTATTTTCCCGAGAGGTTCTCGAAGAAACGTTTTCAGAGAAACCTTGCTCGTTGCGATTTCTCTAACTTGGTAACAAGACGAATTTTGGGGTTTGATAGATTTTATCGTTGCCCTTCTGTTTAGATAGAGAAATTGCGAGCTCATTTTCGTGCTCTTCCTGTGGCGGAAAGCCGCTGCTAGGTTTTGATTTGCTCGAGCACCGTGGCGTTTGCGTAAGCGCCGTAGGAACAGTCGCTGCTGGAGTTGTTTTACCATCGTTGACGAAACTGCAACTTTTTCTTTCATATTTCCGACATTGGTTCGACCGCTTTGCGGCCGTATGAGTAAGAGTAATCCGTCCCCCTCCTTCTAGCCAAACTGTGGGAACCGAAATTCACACCGCCGATTTTAATGAATAAAACGGAGGAAAGCCAAGTTAAACCGACTTTCCCGAAGGTCCGGATTCTCTGCGACAGCCAACGACAAGTGACCGAATAAATGCGAAAAGGTTTTGTTAAGATTTGGGACTGGACCTTAAGAAAGGCTGCCTACGCCCTTTCGAGGATCAAGTCGGACATAGTTCAGTTTAGAAAGAATTGAACAAGAGATCGAACCGCCTGGGCGGGTTCGCCTAGTATGAGCGCTTGTCATAGAAACAGGCATGTCGAAGATAATGCCTAGGGTTTCTATGCGGAGCTCAAGTAAAAGAATTGTCCGATCCTTCCAGAGGAGCTGAGATTTATGGGAGGCGGCCAGACGTTCTAGGGCCTGCCTTGCTAGTCTAACCGCCTAAATTCTAAGTTCTATCAGCTAACAGGAGCTCTCTAGGTCTCCATCTAGGATTTTCGGATCCCTTCTCCTCTGCTCTTGCTCTCCTTATATACTCACTCCTAGGTCGGTTTGCCTTAGGATGATGGACCTCACTTTGGGCCCAAGTTTATCTCTTCAGGAAATATTCCATTTCGTCGATCTTCGTAATTATCCTCGAAGTTTTCCCTATTTTTCGGTGACTTGATGTTTATCCGATGTTCGAAATGGATAAACCGCCATAGTCAGATTGGGCCTGATTCTTAAAATCGTAAGTAAGTCCGTGGACTTGTCTTAAGTCGTTGAACGCTTTATACGATTTCTGAAAGACTATCTTTCTCGTGAAAATAAATCGTATAGCCTAAAGGATCGATGAGTTAATCGATCTTGCGCGATATCTTCTACGAAATCCAATCCTTCTATTTTGTGAAACATCGAGGATGATTTCAATCGAGTCGAATCGAAGATGTTTGTTCCATAGCCGTGATCGTATCAAACTCGAGGATTGATCCAAGGCCAAGATGGGATCAGACCGAGCATGAGGACGAGGGGCTGCTGTCGACCCGCCGAGGGACTTGCCGCCAGGCTGGCTTACGGACGCTGCCGCCGGCGCCAGGCCGCTTGCCGCCGCGAGGCGGTGCCGCGGCCAGTCGCTCGAGGCCGCTCGCGTGACGCTGCCGCCGGTGCCGCCGTTGTGCCGGCTCGCGCGGACGCCGGCTGGCGCCAGGGTTCTTTGCCGCCGGGTTTTCCGCTGCCCGATCTTTCCCCGTTAGTCGCTCGTATGGAAATCTTTGAGTTCGGAAGGATCTTTAGCCGTAGATTTCGAGATAACCGTTTTCGACCTCACCAGAGAGTGGATATTCTAATTTGAGAAAATCTCGTATAACTTCTTTTCAAATTATCCGAGACTTTTTGTTTTAAGAAATACTTTCCAGAGACTTTCAGTCATTGATCCCGTCGTGACCGATTTTGACACCAACATTCGTCGAGTGACGACCCGTTTCTCGGTTTCCATCGTCACTTAGTTTTCTTCCGAGGACTTCCGGGTGACGATTTCGGCGTTGACTGATTTTGACCCCAATAGTTAGCCCCCCAGCTAGCTAGGAACCGTAGTGCCTTTCGGTCCTAGTTTGCGGTATAGCCGTATGGGAAGGTGTAGAGACGTTATTTTTTTGCTGAAAGTCGGGGTAAATAGTGATTTTACCTCCTTTATAAGGATGGAGTAAGAAATCTCATTCATTCTTACTTCATCATAAAAAATTCATCTCTCTCAAGAATCCTTTCTCTCTTTTTAAGAACAATGTCTTCAAGATCCTCCAACAGAAATTCTTCTTCCCATTCATCCTCGGATGACTCTCCTGCCCACGTGACGTTGAATCCGAAGCAAGAAGAGTTAGTCGATGAGGAGGCTGCCGGCTCTTGTGGGCTCGGCTCCACCTCTGCCAGACGTCCCTGTTCCGAAGAGACCTTTGAAGCTGCCGGGTGCTTCCTTTACGCCGAGCTTGGTTTCACGTAAATATCTCAGGATTCTTCGGGATTTTTACCAGATTCCTGATAGAGTTAAATTCCGAATTCCCATTGGCAATGAGAGTGCAAGGAATCCTCAGGAAGGTTTCTTTACATGCTACGAGGCCTTCCTTACGTACTGCCGCATGTGGTTCCCGATCCCCGGTACCATTGTCCGTGCGCTTCGTCGCTTCGAACTTTCGATCAGCCAGCTCAGTGTTTCTGCCTTAGAGAGTTGGCTTGGCGTGTTGATCGCAAGTTATGAGCTCGGGATCGATCTTAGTCCCGCTGATTTCGAAGGTCTTTGGAGCACTCGGCCAACGGGGAGCGATGGTTACTACACCATGGTGCCAAAGAAGGATATGACCATAATTCAGGGGACTACTTCGAACCCTAAGTTGTGGCAGGAGCATTTCTTCTATGTCCGAATAGATGGTGAGTCCATCGAGGAGAGCTGCCTCCATCTATTTCCGCACGCATGGAACTTCAACCGAGGTAATATGACAAAAACTTGTTGTCTATTTCACCATTCCGGAAGTGCGAGTTTTTAGTAAAAAGTTTCGCTTGTAGAGAAGGGGATTGTTGCGCATACGCATGGTGATCTTTTGTCAAGAGGGATCTCCTTCGTCAAAAGCCGTTTTTCTGGAAGTCCTTCACCCTTGGACGGATTCGAGACGCGGTAAGGCTTTACCGGTCCCGAGACCCTGTTCCGACATGCGCCGAACCGTTATCGGCTCTACCGAGACGTAGACAGAGATCTCAGAAGGGAAAAAATCGACTGTGGGGAAGGTTCGAAGACCCTTCACCGCTGGGGAAAACCCTAGTTTCGCTCCAACGAAAAGCGGAGCCAGTGATTTTCCACTCCCAACAATTTCTTTGTGGCCTTCCTCCGGAGTTAGTTACGACGAAGTCGCTGGAGGATGAGGAGAAGCAATGGTTTTACCGAGGGTTCCCAGCGGATCAACGAGGTTTTGCCCTTTGAACTTCTTAACCGTATTTTTGAATCTGTATATATGTATATTTATTGATCTTGAATTTATGCAGGGACTAAGAGTGTTTGGAGCTTGACTCAAGTTTCCGCAAGTCTAGGATTGCTAATTTCAAGACCAAAGAAGCTGAGCGAGCTCTTCCGATTCGACAAGAGGTAGAGGCAGAACGCAGCAAGCTGAGCTTCATGCTCGAGCCCTTGTTCGGGCAGAAAGGAGAGGAAGGAGGATGGTCGCAGCCGAGGTGGCGACGGGCGGAATCGTTGCTGCTGAGTTTCAATGTTTTAAAGATGCTCAGGAGTTTGTTGGCGATTTCCGCGAGTGTCGGGCTCGGTCGAAATCTTTACAAGTCTCGAACCCGGATTTCCTTTGATTCCGAGATTGCTGAGATGAAGGATTTCATGGCCGAGTGTGCTCATGCTGAATCCTTGGTTCCTCCAAATAAGAAAGAGTCCGGAGACTATGGGAGCCTATCGAGGTTTCCGAGGATACGGTGGAGGTCGGAGCTGATGAGAACGCCGAGGGTGGCGAACGCCAAGGTGTGAACGAGGAAGTGGACCAGCCTGCAGGTTCATTCGGGATTTCGATGTTGACTTCCTTTTGTGAATTGTATGTTTGGCCGTGTGTGGCCATTTTTAGGAGTTTTATTCTGCGACCGCGGAGGTTGCATTCTTATGTTTTGGGACTGGCCGCTGGTGGCTTAGAATCCCGCCGTCTTTCGCGGACTTTATAAATATGAAAATTTAGATTTCGTCTTTTGTTTTGATTTATACTTTTGTCAAGTGTAGGAAAGAATGCGAGTAGTCACTTCAGATCCTAACTCTTTTTGTCGCTGGTCCGTATGCTACTTTCTAGCGAGCGTTTTAGGTGTGTGATTAGAGACATGTTTTGGGATCTCGTATACGATACTATGTCTGTGAGATGTCAAGATCCAGCAAGACTGAGTTTAGGGCAAGACCTAGGCTTACTCTCAGCTTTAAGGCTGGCGATGACTGATCGGCTTCGCTTTGCCTGTTAGTGATTTCTTCCTGATTCTTTTCGCTTAAAGTCCGCAACTAGTCGCCGCTTATATAACTTGTGTTAAAGAATCGAGCTATCTTCGAGTTTATCCGAGACACTAAACAAAATTTTTGGTTTTGTATAGCGCTATGATATCCTTGTCGGATGTAAGAGGACCTTGTAGGTCTGACTACGAGTTTGTATTGAGTGAACGTTTGAGCGTCCGTCGGGCCAATCGACGGGCATAAGTTGTTTTAAGTCGCAGGTCGACTGTTTTAGCGGATGATACGAGTTTTGTTATCAGAAGTCGCGATTATCGCGTTTCTTTGAAGATATGATTTTCGCTTTTCCGAAGTGTTTACGCTTACTAAATTAAGTGAGCATAAAATAGATAAAAGAATTTTATTGAAAAATTTCAAAAATTCAGTACATGGATATTTAGCATTTTGTGGGAGTATAGAGTATAATACACTCCCCTTTGGTGAGGGGATAGCTGAACTTGCCGGGTTTCGACGAGCTGCCTACGCATTCTTCGAGGATCAAGCCATCTCTCGTAGTTCTGATAGTTGCCGCAGACGTTTTACTCCCGCGTCGCCGTTCGATCGTGCTAGTCGGATCGTGGTTTGTCTTGGGGTCGAAATTGTCCGCTTTACGGCGATAGACTTCGAGACTTTGTCGCTGTATTGAATCGTTGCATGTTCGGATGATTCTGGATCATCTTTTTCGAAGTTTTCAGGAATGTTGTGTGATTCTTTTGCTCGCTTTGCCGCGAGGCGCTTCGATCTTTCGCAGTTTGAACTTGGCGTAACAGAGTCTCGATTGCTTTTCGACTTCCCTGATTACCGCGTTCCGTTGAGTCAGAAATTTGATGCCGAGGTGATATGGATGATACTGCCTTCATGGAGTTGATCCAAGGGTTCCTATGATGGCATTGTAGATGGTCGGGTTGTCACTACCGCGAAATCGACGATCTTTTGTGACTTCCTTCGCCATGACTCGAGCTTAATTCTCCGGTCATGGAGGTGACCGAAAACCCAGTCAGGTTTTGGCTCGTGGACGACTTCCCAAGTGATCTTCATCCTGTAGAGGGTGTCGCTGGAAGATGACGCTGACCGTATTTCCTGATCGAGGATGCGTCAACTTCGAGATCCCGGATTACCAGGTCGACAACCAAAGGATCGCAATGAGGTTTGTCGATTCCCGACAGCTCGCTCTAAAACGATCGTGGTGGTTGGGAATATCGCTTATCCGAAACCAAATGGAACTCGCCTCGCTTTTCGCCGTAGGGCTTTATCGACGAGACAGAGTCTTGGTAACCGCGATCCTCCGATGATCATATTTACCCTTCGGGCGACCGCTGTTGTTCCTTGTCGCCTGTCTCCGCCTTCGACATTGATTTTCGTCGCACGTCCTTGGAGACAGCTTTTGTTATCTTGGCGGTCGGACTCCGTGAGCAAGTCCTTTATAATTTCGGGACCTTTGACAGTTCGCGGTGAGGAGCTTTGGCGGCAGCCTGGCGTACCGAACCTTTGCACCATGCAAGGGAGTGACCTCTCACGGAACTCGCAGTAGGAATTATCCTTGTACTGGTTCCTGGTCCAGGTGTTTCCGGAGGTTTTTCCTTGTCTCGAAGTTGATGGCGAAGCTTATGCTCGCCTGCCCCTTCGCGGATGGACGCATACTGTCGCTACGTGAGGGTTTCTTCGCGCGGTTTTCGCATCCGTGTTTCGCGATAAGCTTCATCTCTTCCTCCATGATGATGAAGTCCGCTGTTTTGTGGAGAGTATCCTGATTGTCCGCGGCTTTTCCAGTAATATCCACTTTCGAACTTCGACTTTAGAGAGAGTTTTCCTCGTGCGCGCCGACATACATTGTCGCTGATGCCCGTTACTCGCCATCACCGCTTGAATTCGGGTGATGAAGTCAGCGGAGCCACTCATCTTCCTTCTGAGCTAGACTCATAGGTCCACGCTGACGCTTTCTGTCCATGAACATGGAGTATTGTTTGAGAAACGCCGAGGCTAATTACGGAAGCTTCCGGCTGGAGTTTTTGAGCCGAGAACTATTCGAAGCGCAGCACCTTTGAGGTGCTCAACGAAGAGAAGACAATGACCGCGCCTCGCTCGCGGTTCTGAGTTTGCATCTACCCATTGCGATCTGAAAGACCGCAGGTGCGCCTTAGGATCCGTAGAATCGCCATGTAATCGGGATTTTTATTTTCCTGGTCCGGAGATGTGTGTTTCCGCGATCCGAAGCGTGAATGGCGCTTTCCGCGTTTCCTCGAGAAGTCTATCGATCTCGGGCGGAACTGGTCGCCCGGTGGATTTTCGATTTCACCGGTTTCACCTTTGGCTTCTTTGAGAGATTCGCGGAGATCATGGATCTCGCTTATTGCTACCGGGCGCTTCTCCGAAGTTTGTCGGGCTGGTCGCGATGGATCCGAAGCCATCCTCCGCGAAGTTCTTCCTGCTCAATCCAGTAGAGGTCTTCCTCTTCTTCATGGCCTTCGGCGATACCGCTCGCCGAAAGCGACTGGCTTCGTCCTCTGGTGGATGTCAGCGCCTTCATCTGAAGGATCCTGCCAGGTCGTCATTGTCCTTTTGGAGCCGCTTTTCCTCGAGTGGACTCTTTCGGGCATCTTTTTTTCTCATTCTCCGAGATCCGGTCGAGTCTTCGGCCGCGCGTCTTTGTGGTCCGCTGCGCCTTGCTCCTCGCAGTTAAGGTGCCGCACTGCTTTCGATGAGCGGTTATCAGCTTGTCCTGTTCCACCCGCCTCCGGGCGGAGGTGAACAGTTCCTTCATCTCAACCAGTGTCTCGTTTGCATCAGAAGGATCTGGACGATTCCGCTTGGAGTCTTCAACGCTGGCATCGACGGGTGTTCCGGCTTGTTGGCTGGTCTTGGTGACGCCGTAGATATGATCGAAAGCGCGGTAGTTGGCGATAGATAGATCCGTGAACTCCTTCTTATAGCCAAACTATGGGAACCAAAATTTGACCGCCGAAGTTTCGCTTGATTCGAGGAAAGCTAAGTAAACTTAACCTTCCCCGAAGGTCCCTGATATCTGCTGGGCCACACCTACAATCAATGTAATTTAAGTTGTAAAATAAAAATCGTAAAAATAGAGCTAAAGAGATCTTATTTCCGAACTCGCTTTGCTGAACAAATGTAAAGAAATCGGCCAAGAGCTGTCGAAAAGTCCGCTTAGTCCCGCCTAAATCTAACCTAGTTGAGTCCCAAACCGCTAGTGAAAACAGAAAAGAAATGCTGAATTTGCTCTAAGTGCTAAATTGTCTGAAATTTTGTGATGATTTGCTCCTCGCCCAAAGCTCTCCTTATATACCTCTTAAGACGGCTATCTTCCTTCGGCTGAATCGCTTTTTCCATTTTCGTCCGCCTTCGCGGTTTATCGAAACTTGACATTTATCTTCGGAAAACTTGACATTTATCTTCTGGAAACTTGACATTTATCTCTTATGTGAGGATAAGATAAACCGCCATAGTTATCCTTCCTTTTCGAAAATCGTAGCGCCGCTTTGGTCATGTCGGGCTTTTATGCTTTTACCGCAGAAAATAGTCTTCGGTTTCGCATTCAAGGAATCCTTCCTCGTATAGTCGAGATGATTGGTGTTTAGAATAACCGTGATCGCTTTATACGATGAATCGAAATCCATTCATCATTCAACCTTTATGGTCTTCTCCGGAGATTTCGAGTATCGGATCGATGGACGGATTCGACTTCCCGCCTTCGAGGGTTTGAGTAATGAGGCTTCGAACTTAGATTTTAAAATATGAACTTTGTTAAACAATCGAAGGCTTTATGGAAGAATCGCTGTTTCTCAACAATCCAACATGGGTTTAAGGGACCAAGATGTTGCCGCACGGTGATCACGAAGATCGCGACAGATGTGGGCGCCAGGACCCTTGCCGCCGTGCCGCGCGGGCGCAGTCGGCTACCGCCGCTTTGCCGCGGGCCTGCCACGCCGGGCGCCAGGGCGCAGTTGGTCGGTCTGCCCCGCACTGGTGTCTCTCATCACTGCGTCGCGGTCCCGCTGGCCGATGTTGCTGTTGTCACTGTCGAACTTCGGGCTCACGGGTCCGCTCGCGTTTCCGTGTAGTTCGTCGAGGACGCACTGCTTTCTCGGTTTCGACTGCCACTTAGTTTCTCCGAGACCCTCGGTGACGATTTCGCCGCTGACTCCATTTTGACTTAAACAGCACACCAGTCCAGTAAAGGAATAGGTAATAATAAAGTACACTGATATCAAAAGTTTAACGACATACCTGGACCGCGATAATGTGACGATCGATGTTGAGTCGCATTCGCCGACGCTTCGGTATGTTCATGTCGATCGACATCGATAAAGTAATATGTCGGGTCGACGGTAGTGGCAATCATCTAGTTATAACGGTGAAGAAGAAAACAAATAATTAAAAGCTGCCTCGGTCGATCGATTCTAAGTGGCAGGTCCGCCGCAAGTCGCTCAATAGCTTTAATTTCTTTCTCTGATCCCTTCTATGCTGATTCCATGCTTCCAACCTCGCAATAAGCGGGAAATACGCTTTGGTCTAGACGCCTATCTTGTGAATCATCCACGCTTGTTATTGCTGTGTAGATATCATCAGCTAATTTATCCAAATCGGCTCCGTACGTATCTCTCAAGTCTCAGATATCGACGATGCACAGTCGCTTATCGGTCGATTTTGCTTCGCAGATTCTCGTGAAGCTTCTCTCGCGAAGAGCTTCATCTGGTCACGATTTCAGTCAATCGCCTATTGATCGATGTGAGGTTGAGCTCGTCGACGATGCAATCGATGCAGCCTGATAATCAAGTCGACGTTGAACTTCAGCCTCCTCGTAGTATCTATGCGAGGCGAAGTTCCTCCACTTCTTTGTCTACTAAGAAGTGTATATCAGCAATTTTCCTCTCAACCGCTGACGAAATAATCCTCCAAAAGGATTGCAAGGAAGCGGGTTATATCTGCATGTGCTTCATTGATAAGTATGATAGATCTTCATTCTTCGCTGCATGTATTGATCCGCCCAGTTGTGGAAGATACTCACAGGTTGTGGTTTGTTTGCTGCTGAGACGAGCTTATGCTTTCTTCAATTCTTTCCAGATATCTTCCAAGAGACTCATCAACCTCATGTTTTAAGTAAGTGGTCGATGGTGTGGTTCCGTGACGACGATGGATGTTACTCCATCGATCGATATTGATCTTTTCTGGCTATGGTTCCGTAGGCTAAGTAAGATCTTCAAGTTCCAGCTCAAGACGCTGAACCTTCTTGAGTAATCCCTGTCCGCGATCAACATCCGGGCCATCTCACTACTTGCTTGTTCTGGCCTCTTCTAAACTCTTATCCATGGAGAGCTTTTTCCCATTTCAATGCTCCAAGTAAACCGGGAACATCTCGCTGATCTCTACTTTGGTGTAGGTTTCTTGCACCAATTCTCTTCTTGTAAATGAACTAGCTGCTCGTAGACAGATGTAGGAGCGCCGCCCATTGAAGTTCTTTGAGCAGTTTCTTGATGTCGCCTTTAGAAATTTGATGACGCCACATCTATTCCTCGCCTCTCAGACCCCATACTCATCTCTGCTCCCAAAAGACTTTCGAACTCCATATCGAAGGCTCTCTTCCTAATTTGACACTTATCGATCGATGCAACACACTCGCGATCGACGATTTTGTTGAAGATATGGATCCTTCCTCCGTTGATGGTTATCATCACCTTTGGTCTCTATTGTCGTGTCTGCCTCCTGGTGCTGATAATGGTGGTCTGGTCCGTAGCTGTTGCTGGAATAGGTCAGGGATCCATTGGCTAACCGTAGGACGCCTGCAATGTCTTCTTTGGATATGTGGAGTGTTCGCCCATCCATTGAGCAGCAAAGCCTTGTGAATCCCTCGAAAATACCAAACTCATCCCGGATTAGATTATCAAATTAAGTACATTTGAATTTGTTATCCGATGATTGGGTGTATGTATCGGTCGATGGCAAGTGTTCTGAATCGGTCGATGGTTGTTCAGGCCTATCGGGTCGATTGTACTCGTGGTCGCGGTCGATCGATGAGACTTCTTCGTCGGGTGATGTGTTGTGTGGCGGTCTCGACCGCCATTTCAGACTGGTAGTCGCTTGCCCAGCTCCCGATTGAGTAGTCTCCGCCTCGCATGTTGTTGATCGTGTTGTCGAATGATGCGAAAGCAGTATCGATCGATGGGGAGAAGGCCCCGCCGATCGATGTCGCGGATTCCGAGGTCAGTGGTGGAGAAGTCGATCTTCATCTTCTCGGAAGGTTGACATTCTATAGCTCTCCTCCTCGAATCAATGATAATTCCTCAATATGAGTAGTATTTGCAGCATATGGTGGGATGTAGTAGTCATTCTCCCACGGTTTACTTCAAATCACCTTCGAAACTCCTCCTCGATCTGGATTAGTGAATCGCATCGATGACCATGTGGCTGTCGATCGATGTCGATTCACCGAGATGATCGATGAGACAGTGCTACTATCGACGATTCTGCGGTCTCGCCTCAGATTTGCTTTGTGAGTCATATTCATCTCCACAATAGCAAACAGCTACAAGGTCTGAGCCGCCTTCGATCTTCTTAGTGACCTTGGTGACTCGTGACCGATCATAGTAATCGTAGGGTTGATCGTGGTTAGGCACGCGTGTTTGTCTGGTTGCAGACTGCTCCAACCGTGGCTAGAAGGCTCATCCAAGTAGCAAAGAAGTAGTAGGGTTATCTTGACGCCCAAGACATGGAAGTCACTGGAATTAGGGCTTCTCCTATGGTGACCTCGTTTCTCACAATTCCTCCAGAGTTCTCTGGAGAACAATCCACAAAGATGAACGATTCTTCAAGAGGGTTCTATCTTCAGACCTAGATGGTCTGCTATCACCTTGGGTAAGATGCTAACTCCAGATCCTGTGTCACATGTGGCACGTGGGAAGTTGATTCCTAGACTGAGCAAGGAACAACAAACTTTCCCGGATCACCCTTCTCTAGTTTGATCCTCTTCTTCATATTTTCTCCGACTTGGTTGAACATCCTCTTGATGTCTTCTTCGCCTCCTTAGTTTCTTGAAAACATCCACAACTGCGGTGAAAAGTAGTTCTTCAAAGGGTTTCTGTAGGTATCCTTAGAACTCTCTTCAAACTTGCCAACTCTTTCTCATTAACTCCTCTTTAAGGTGTTTAGGAACCTTCTTCCTTTTCTGGAGAACTCGCCATCTTTTTCCTTTTCTATCTCCATTGGATCAATAATATCCGTGGGTTTCTTCATTATGGTGGCGCGGGTTTCGAAGGCTTAGATTGCTCCCCGAGTGCATTAAGTCGCAACATCTATCTTGGGAAGTTGCACTCGGCGCGGTGATAACTGAATATCGACGACAGCTTCTGAGTGTGTCGACGATTTCTTTATCAATCGGTCGATCGATGGGCCCCGTCTCCGCTTCTCGATGTGGTAAGGGCTGGCGGATGTGGGTGTTTTGCTGCGAACTCCTCGTGAGTAAGTATCTTCACGGATTGCACTCTGGTGGAGCTTCAAGATCCATCGGTCGATGCTCGCCTTGTTCCATCGATCGATTGGTATATCGACATCGACGATGTGGTGATCCCGACATCGATCGATTCCGTGGTTGCCGCCAATTCTTCGACCGGAAGTTCCATCTTGCAGCTTCTCTGCTTTACCACTTCCAAAAATCATCCTCTATGATAGCACCGGACGCTTGTGGCCTGTTGTCTTCTCCACCTTTTCCTAAAGCTTCCTCGCTTCTAAACAGCCTCGTCAATCACTGAGTCTCTAGTTTCTTCACATGGGTACTCAAAGCATCAAGCTTTGGTTCAAAGTGGTGTGACAGCCAATCTTTCCATTGAAGTTCACCTCTAACCGCTGGCTTTCAAGAACTTTGTCGAGCATGTCTTCTAGCTTTCCTTCCGGGTTGTGTGGGTGGCTTCATGTAAGATGAGTTCCATAACTCCCCGTTGTTGGTTGCTTCGCTGAAGTTTCCTCCTCGCGCTGCTTAAGTTTCGCTTCCTTGGTTTCCGCACTCAACCGTTCCACTCGATCCGCTTGACTCGCTCGCGGTAGTCATCTTCTTCATCAGCTTCGCATCCTCTACTGAGCAGATTTGTTTTAGCAGTTTCTCAACATTGTTAGTGTAGCTTGTACTCATTTATCCTGCCTTTCCAAGGAACGGGCAGATCTTGCTCTTACAATGTTCTTTGTGTCATTGCTGGATGCTAGGTTGTCTATTAGCTTCACAGCATCTTCAGGATTCCTGTGGTGAAGTTGCCTTCACTCGCAGTGTCTAGAGCCATCTGATATTTCGCGATGTTCAAGAAAGTGCAGAAGCTGCACTTTGTTGAATCCATGGTGTGGGCAGTCTCGCTGGTAAGATAAATCTGATCCGTATCCTTGAATGACTCTCCAGGCCCTGATTGAATGTGGCAATTTTCCTCCTTAAGTCTTCAGCCGCTGATCATCAAAGAAGCTAATGCATGCTTGATGTCGCCCGTGATGTAAGAGATCCTGTGGTAGCTGCTTAGCCAATCGAAAGCTTCTCCAGATAAAGAGTGTTTCAAGAGCTTACAGAGAAGGTAGTCCACGTGGACTCGATTGGCTTTGATAGCAGATATGAGATCCTCGAACCTCTCAAGATGGTCCATGGATGCCTACGGACAGCCCATAGTAAGGTATCTGTCCCACAAGGGTGTAGTATCGCTGCTTGAGCTCAAATCGCCAATCAGGTGGGGACTAATGACTGATCTGTTGGTGTAGAACTGATCCGACGGCTGTAGTCAGCTAGTGTTCGAAAGCAGCCTCTTTCTACAGTTGAACAGCCCTCGAGGGTGCAGTTTCGCTCAGTGGATTACTTCATTCTGAGCTGAGTTTCTGACCTGCTTCATTACGAAGGTGACCTTCTTGGTCACGCGAAGTCTCCATTCTCATCTCGTGAGAATAATAGCAACCATGACTCATGGAGTAGTATCGATCGATATACGGTTAGGGTATCGATCGATATCGATGAAAGATGTCGGTCGACGGTGAAGTAGTGTCGGTCGACGGAAGGTGCGAGTGTCGGTCGATGAAGACGGTGTCTCGGGTCGTAAGGCCGGTATCGGCCGACGTGCGTTGATGGGCCGATCGATGCGAATGGATTTCCTTGCGGATTGAACGCTCCAAGCACAGGTCTTCCGAGAACAAAGTTGGGATTCCTTTGTTGCTTCGTGTCTGGGCATGTACCAAAAGACAAGAAAAAAATTTTGTGTCGAAACAAATTAAAACAAAAAAAATGAAATAACCTGACCTAATCGATTAGATCCTATTGTATCAAAGCCCCTAAGAACCGCCAAATTTGATATCACCAAATTACCCTAAGGAGTGACTTACTCTCTCAAATAAGAGGTTCAGCTTGTAGTACTTAGGATCGAATCCACAGAGAGCTAGTGTACAAATAAGATGCAATCTAATGACTATGCTAGGTTGAAAATAGTTTAAAGTTAAGTGCAGGTTTGCTGAGTAAGGATGAGATTACTCAGTTGAAAGGATTTGGTTTTAAAACAAGAAAGAAAAGTAGTTAGATTCGTGGTAAGTATTCGTGAATTCGGGATTATAAATACTATAAAGGCTAACAAGTTGCTTGCATGATATGTCGAGCTCAACACTTATTAAATGAATCCATCAGCTCGCGATTATTTAGACCATCTATTACTTAGATGCTAAATGGTGTGGCGGTTTCTACTCTGCCGATGGTATCGCCGATAGTTTGATAGGAATATCGACCGATACACATCTATAGCACGCCGATCGACATCTAGGAGATCGATACGCTCTAAGCAAGCTTTATGCTGAAGGATACAATGCTCACCATGATCTTAGATCAGCTGCGATATCTCAAGAGGGTCATAGCATGTTTAAGATGTCAGGTATTGCATGTAATAAACAATGCAATCCAAGTTCATGTTCTAGGTAGCTAAGCTAGAAAAGCATTAGTGAACAATCCTAACAATAAATATCACAACTATAGCAATTATATGGGGCTAATCCCTCATCCTATTTAAACCCTAAATCTAACAAGTGAATCTACCTCATTACGGCTAAGTAGTTCATAGCAACAAGGTAATAATAGAAGTTCATGATCTATTAGAGGGTGAACACTTAGGTTCCAATCACAAATATCTTTGGATCTCTCCTCTAGGTCTAGAATTTATAACCTTTGTTAACAATTAAAGAACTGAAAGAACTTTATTGAGAACTTGCAAAGTAATGAAACAGTAAAGAAAAATGAGTGTATTGAAGAAACTCTTTGAACTTAAACAACTCTTAAAAAACTATATCATTGCCAAAACACTTAGGCACATATAAATATGAGTTCATTAGGTTAAAAAACTCGTCAGGGGCATTCTTGTAAAATGTGATATCTTGGGCTTCAAGTTCGCCAGGTCCAACTTTTCTTTCAGCCAAGATCGATCGATAGTACAGGTGTACATCGATCGATTATGGTCTCGATGTATCGCTCTTCGGCTAATGTGTGTCGACGATTGCACAGAGTGTGCATCAATCGATGTGTAATTCTGGTGTCGACCTCTTGTCTTGATCTCGGGTGAACTCTTCTTTAAGCTCCAAAAAGGCACCTAAACATCACTTTTCTCCAAAATGCTTCTGAACCTGAAAACATACCTAATGGATTCCAAAACATAGATAATAGTAGTAAAAACACTCATATACCATGGGTAAAAACGGGTAAAATCCATGGTATATCAGATCAGCAACCTTAGGCAACACATTCAAAGTGGCTGCAGAGTGCTTTCTCAGATAGACTCCACTTTAATCTCCTCGTGAGTCTCTCTACATTTTTTAAAGAACATGAGCAATGGACGAATCTGCCGAGCATCTTCGAATGCAAGTTCTTTAGGAAGCCTTCTCACCATCTTGTTGAAACCTGCCAACTGCTCTTCACTAATGGAATCCATCAGATGTCTGGGTGGAATTGGATAGGGAACCTTAGGAACATAGACACGCACTGGTGGAATCTCAGCAGGTTCATCGGAAACAGCCGTTTCAGAGCTAGCAGACTGCTCTGTTCTCTCTTCTGCGCCTAAAGCAGTCCCAGCGAACAGTTGCTCCGTTTCGTCTTCCTCATTCTCACATCTCAGATTTGTTGCATTACAATGCTCAGTCCTAGGATTGATCACACTCTTTCCCTGAAGAGTTTCTTGCTGCCTCTTACAGTTTCAGCAGTTTGAGCAAGCAGAACATCGATCCTCCTTATGTTGCCCCACACAGTATCATATTTTGTATTCAGCTCGGTGAACATGTTTTCCATCCTGGTGTTGATGTCTTTGGTAACCTGATTCAACGCCTTGACCTGAACCTGCTGACTTTGGAGCATCTGCTGCATCATAATGTGGAGGTTTTTCAGCTCATCTTGCGGAACACTCGCAGCTGGAACAACTTGCTGGTTGCTCTGCGACTATTGCTGGTTCTGATTTTGATTGTGAGGCACGAACTGGTTCTGTGCCTGCTGAAAACGAAGGTTTTACCTAGAAAGTTTTGCGGGAAACCTTGCTGATTGTTCTGCACATACCCTGTTCCACTGATGTAGCTAACCTCTTGCTGATCGTTCCCTTCCTTTTTAGCTTCGGGAGCAACCTCTTGAGTGTTCTGAATCTGCTCAGTCGTAGCTTCCTCCATGAAGAACACTTGCTTGTGGTTGTTCTTAAGCAACTGATCAACCTTAGCTGTCAACTCGTCAATCTTCTGGGTATGACACTGCTCACTTTCTGGAGCTGCTTGTTCTCCGATTCTCATTGGCTGAGCTAGCTGCCATGTTCTCAATCAGCTTAAACGCCCAATAGTGGTCTGAGTCATGAAGTCTCCATTGCTCAAGAGTTTAGAGGGCCTTGGTATTTCCAGTCCACTCCATCATAGAAAATGCCAGGAGGTAATCATCATCAAATCCATGGTGAGGGCATTCTCGCGGTAGTCATTGAAGCCCCACGCGCCGCAGAAAGGCTCATCATGGAGCTGTCTGAATGAGGTGATCTTGTTCTCAATGCAGCTGTTCTCGCCTTTAAGAGTAGAAATGGCTGAGGAACGCTGTTCGACCTGTTCCCATGAAGTGAGAGCCGGTAGGGAGGGAGTTCAACCACCGTGCAGCTTTTCCATCAAGAGAGAATGGGAATAGCATGCACTTGATGTAGTCTGGTGGCACACCATTCGCACGAAAGTGAAACTGCAGACTTTTTCAAATTCTCAATATGCTCCATTGGAATTTCTGCAGAGAGACCAGAGAACACCTTTCTCTGCACCAGATCAATCAAAGCAGGCTTGATCTCGAAGTCTTGCCTGGTGCAGAGTGGAGGAACAATGGCAGAGCCGCTGAGTAGGGATGTTACGCGGAAGGTTTCTCTCCCCGATCGGAACAGTCTGCGCTGCCAGTTCCTGCTGCGCGAGAGCAGCCTGTTGAGCAGCATCCTGTTGAGCTTGGATGGTCTGCTGCATATGAAGCATCTGCTGTTGCATCAGTTGCATTGCTGCTGAGAGATCATCCTGATGACCGTGATCACCCATAGTGGTGTCGGTTGGCCTTGGCTGTTGTCCGTTTCTCTTTCTAACCTTTGCGAGCTCCTGGTTGCCGAGTGTAACTAAATGTCCTTGCATGGTTCGAAGTATGTCTATTGTTCATGCACCTGGAACATTAGCTGCAACAAAGAGAAAAGAGCAAGTTAGAGGTCTTAGACTAAATAAATAACCGAAAAATAAAGGTAAAAAGATGGTCCCCGGCAACGGCACCAAATTGATATTACGCGGTACACGCATCAACTAATAACCCAATGTGCACACTACCACAATCGAATGGTATGTCGATGTAGCACTTTACGATCGAATCCACAGAGACCAACTATTACACTTTACTTTTATGAGATCAATACTTAGCTAAAACAACGAATGATTTTGAGATTTGAGGTAACGTAAATAGAAAATAACACGAATTGAATAAGGTTTCAGATTAAAGAGAATGATAGTCTAGGGTGAATAATTGGAAATCAATGAGCATGAGCCAAACATCTATTCAAGGAACAATTCACAGCAAGTCTTAAACTCGAAAACATGTAAAGTTCGACCCATCGTCGTATGCCTCCCCTTTATCAATCATTCCTAATATCTAAACCGCCGTAGAATCAGAGAAAGATGATAAACATTAAGACCAGATTCGATAAGTTCACAATTTGTCTCCTAACATCTACTTCGCTGGTTAGGGACAAATTGCCCATTCATGATATTTCTAGCAACACTTAAAAAACACTTTGATGATTAGATTAA
>JAEACV010000846.1:0-51068 GCA_016432835.1 Brassica nigra | reverse complement strand
AGAGTATTCTTATTGCTATTTTGGGGTTAGCCTTCAAAATAGGAGCCATAGGCATTCATGCCTGAAAGGTGCTTGATGAAATGCCCGAAATACTTCTTCAATGCTTTTAACATCCTTTACCTAAGGGATTAGTTGTAAAAGGTGTTAAAATAGCTAAGACTTATTCTTATAGATTGCTTTCATATTATTCAACCTAAGGGATTAAACGCTGAGATATGTTAGTGAATGAGCATTCATCTAAGGATGAGAGTTGCTTAGGATTGTGTCTAGGCTTAAGGTGTTAGATTGATTGAAAGCTTGCCATTTTAGATTGAAACTTGATCACCCAAGGTCAATTCCCTTGTCCCATGAGTCCCTTGCCTCATATTGAAAAGAAAGTTCATCTTTATTGAATTTCTAGTTTTGCCTTAGTTTATAATCATCTCATCTCACTTTATGGTTACACTTAGCTTAAGCATGAACTTGCATTCCCTTTGCATTAGAATCACTTAGGAATTGTTCGACAATCTTTAATACTACAATCATTTGACTAGAGCCTTGAAAACTCCTAACATCAGCACCTCCAAACAGACTTTGGAAGTAGCTCAATTCTTACCAAGATAAGTCATAAGCTGATAACAATGTAAGGACTTTAAATCGGTACCTAATCAGGTTATCATATAAAATTTGAGGAAAACTTTTTAAAGCCCTAAACAGGCAGGGATTCAAGGCCACGTGGCCAGTCCCAAAACATTACGCCCATACTTGGCCAAAGAAAACAGCCTCCACGGCTAGTCTCGAGCCGACAAAGGTCCAGCATAAAATGCCATCGCAGCAACATGCTTGAAAATCTCTACACGACATGTAACTAGGACCATAAAGGTCTCGGCTGGAAAACAAGGTCATAAGACCTTTAACTCCAAGATAAACTACTAAAGGCTTTATCACTTCAATAAGGGTATGTAGGGCAACCTTCATAAGGTGCAGCCCCAATCCAACACCTTATAAGAATAATGAGGATTAGATTAATCTCCTCAATAAAATGATCTCACAAAATTTTTTCGAGAGAAAAGGAAAAGCACTCCTAAGCCGTAGATTCTTATTAAAAACATCACTACTTCACCAAAAAACGCCTCGAAACTTGCAGGTGAGGGCCTGACTATTAGGTAAAAACGGTAATTTCAAAATCAACGCCTTAGATTACTGCTCTTGGGGAAATTTCCGAAATAGTTTCAGAAAAGGACTGAGTAGAAATCTTCGAAGGTCAAAAGACTTTGCCCTCGCCAAACCCGCCATATGGCAAGCAGATCGCATCAGCATCTGTGCCATATGGCGTCGGGATCGAACAGTACCCAGCCGCCATATGGCGAGCGGACGATACAAGCTGGCCGCCATATGGCGGGTGAGACGGTCAGTACCCAGCTCGCCATATGGCGAAAGCGACGATACGAAAGCCTAGCTCGCCATATGGTGAGTGGACAAACAGTACCCAGCCCACCATATGGAAAGCAAGACGACACGAGCCAAACTCCACATATGGAGAGCTGGTTACAACAAGCCCAGCTCGCCATAAGGCGAAGTTGACCAACAGTACCCAGCTCGCCATTGGGGAGTGGACGATCTTTCTCCGCTCGCCATATGGGAGTTGGATGACACATCTCCGCTCACCATAATGGGCGAGTGGGACAGATCATAATGCATCGACCAGCTCTCCTCTTTGGGTCTCGACTAAGCTGTGTCTTCTTTTGTCTCGACTTAAGTTACTGTTTAAACTTTACGATAAAATCCGAGAAGACTTGTTTTCTCGTATAAATTCGAGTCAAACGATAAAACGGTGACAATTAACTTTAAAACACTAGATGCCTCGACTATAAGATTGATTTAGAATCTTTATAATACTGGCATCGTATCAAAGGTGATTTCTCAATGAAATCGTAAAAACGCTTAAAGTCGCAAAACGGCCAAAAATGTGTCTAATACACGGCTAAAAGCCCACTCGCGACTTTAGACAAGAATTAGCCCAATACTACTATGAAGGTTTATCTTTTACTCGCAGGAGAAGATTAATGTCAAGTTTCAAAGGATAATTACGAAGATCGGGAAAATAGAATATCTCCGCGAATAGATAATAAACTTGGGACCAAAGGAAAAGAGGAAAAAGGAAACCGACCTTGAAGACATATATAAGGGGAGCTAAAGCAAGGAGTACAGGAATGATTTTAGACTCTAGAACTCTCTGCACTTGGAAACCTTAGGCTTTATTCTGACAAGTTTGGTTTCTATGACTTGCACTCTGCATTCAAAAAAACTCACCCAGGTAGTTCGATCTCTTGTTCAATTCTTTCTAATTGAACTACGTTTTGCTTGATACTCGAAAGGGGTAAGTAGGCAGCCTTTCATAAGGTCCACCCCGAAATCAATAAAACCTTTTTCATATCTTTTTTGGCTTTTGTTATCGAGCTGCGACTCGATTAGGTTTAAGGTTTTAGGTGGCTAAAACTAGGAATTCACGATAGATCTTGCGGCCATAGCTGTTGTAAGCTTTGTAATGATCACAATGCTCTTAGGCAGATTCAAACAGAGGTCTACTTTTTCTAAACTCATTTACTGTCTTTATGTATTTCCGCATTTATTTGGTTACTTGTCTTTGCTCTCACAGAGAACTGACCTCAAGGAAATTAGGTTTTCTTTGTTTTCCTCCATTAATAAAAAAATCGACGGTGTGAATATCGGTTCCCACATTAGAAGACCTCTTCCATGTACGCGTTTATGCATTTCTTGGCTTCATCTGCTCCATGCATCTTGGTATATGTATATGTATTGTCATTGTCATCTCCAGTCAGGTTAATGTTGGGGAAAAATACTCAGGTATATGTATCTTCCTCCAGGCTTGTGGTAGGACTCAAACCATCGGGTCCCCGCTTAAAGAGTACCCCGGTCCTCACTGAACGGAACTTCGGGAACCGGAATTCGCACTCGTGATTTTAATGAATAAAACGGAGGAAAGCCAAGTTAACCCGACTTTCCCTGAAGGTCCGGATTCTCCGCGACAGCCAACGACAAGTGACCAATAAATGCGGAAAAGGTTTTGTTAAGATTTGGCGACTGACCTTAAGAAAGGCTGCCTACGCACCTTCGAGGATCAAGTCGGACGAAGTTCAGTTAGAAAGAATTGAACAAGAGATCAACAGTCTATGCCTGGTTCGCCTAGTATGAGCGCTGGTCATAGAAACGGGCATGTCGAAGATAATGTGGTTTCTATGTGCGGAGCTCTGAGTAAAAGAATTATTAGATCCTTCCCGAAGAACAGGGTCTGCGGAGAAGATAAAACTAGAACAAGAGGCTGCCAGACGTTCTAAGTCCTGCCTCGCTGGCCTAACCACCTAAGTTCTAAGTTCTCTAAGCTAGCAGGAGTTCTCTAAGTCTAGATTCTAGGATTTTCGGATCCCCTTCTCCTCCTGCCTTGCTCTCCTTTATACTCACTTCTAGGTCGGTTTGCCTTAGGATGATGGACTCGCCTTTGGGCCCAAGTTTATCTCTTCAGAAATATTCCATTTTCGCCGATCTTTGTAATTATCCTCGAAGTTTTCCCTATTTTTCGGTGACTTGATGTTTATCCGATGTTCGAAATTGGATAAACCGTCATAGTCTGATTTAATTCTTAAAATCGTAGTAAGTCCGTGGACTTGTCTTAAGTCGTTGAACGCTTTTATACGATTTCTAAAGACTATCTTTCTCCTAAAATAAACCAGATAGCCTAAATGATCGATGTTCGAAAGTTAATCGATCTTGTTTTACACGATATCCTCTACAAGAAATCCAACCTTTCTAATTTTTGTCGTGAAACATCGAGGATGATTCCAATCGAAGTCGAATCGAGATGTTAATTCCAGAGCCGCGGATCGTGATCAAACCCACGAGGATTGATCCAAGCAAGCCAAGACGGGATCAGACCGAAAGCACGATGGGACCGTGACCAGGACGAGGACCGCTGACGACGCCATGGGACCTGCCACCGCCAGCCAGGCTAAGGCCGCTGCCGGCGGTGGCTTGCCGCCGGCGCCAGGCCGGTTGCGCCGCGATCGCCGCCGTGCCGGGGCTGCCACCAGCGCCAGGCGCTGGCTGCGCTGCCGCCGGCCATGGGCTTGCCGCCGGGCGCCAGGCCCGCTGTGTCAGCGCCTGCTGCCGGGCGCCAGGGCTTGCCGCCAGCCGGCCCAGCCGCGCTGGTACCGCCGGGCGCCAGGGATTATCTCACGCTGGTTCTTTCTCTTCTGCTGCCGTTGCCACCGGGCGCCCACGCTTGGCTTCGCTGTGCCAGGCCGCTGTATCGCTTGCCGCCGGGCGCCAGGCCGGTTGGTACGCTTGCCGCTGGCGCCAGGCCGGCGGTTGCTGCTGGGCCGGGCGCAGGGGTTGCCACCGGAGCTGGACGTTGCCGCTGCTCGCGCCGACGCCAGGCTTCCGAGCCAGGCCGGTCGGTTCGCTTACCGAGGCGCCAGGGATTATCTGTCGCTGCTGGTTCTTCTGTCACCGATCCTTCCTCCGCTGACCGCTCGCGGCGGAAATCTTTGAGTTTGGAAAGATCTTTGCCGCTGATTTCGAGATAACCGCTCACCTCGCTAGAGAGTGGATATTCTAATTTGAGAAAATATTGTTTAACTTCTTTTCAAATTATCCGAGACTTTTGTTTCAAGAAATATTTTTGAGAGACTTTCAGTCATTGATTCCGTCGGACCGATTTTGACCCCAACAGTTAGCCCCCCAGCTCGTTAGAACCTTCGTGATGTGCTTTGCGAGCCATAAGACATGTCAGGTAAGATAGGCGAATTAATGGTTGAAAGGTCCGCTGAAAGTGGTAAGATTGGGGCTGCCTTCGGCTGCTACGCACTTTGTTGTAGGGACAAGCCTTCCGTAGTTCGTTTTGGAGTTTAAGACCCTTGTGATCTGTTATACCAGCGAGACTTATATGGTCTGGTTATGTGTCATGAGTCCTTCGAGCATGATGCTGTTGATGTATTTTTTTGGTCTGGGCTGCCAGAGGCCATTATGTGTTTTCGATTTTTATGAACTTCAGTTTTTTCAAGTATGAGAAAGAGGGTGTGAGTTGTCTCATTCCTAGTTCCCTGATGATCACCGTATCATTTGTTTGCATAAAGCGAGATTTTCCGCGTTTACCGATTTACGAAAAGTTCGTGAAACTAATAAGCTTAAGTGAAGAGACAAATTTTGATCTCGATACCATACTATGTCTGTGAGATGTCAAGATCCAGCTGGCTGGGTTTAGGCAAGACCTAGGTTTACTCGACTGAGGCTTTGCGATGACAAATCGGCTTTCGCTTTGCTCGCTTTGCATTTTAACCTGACTCGCACCGCTTAAAACCGTGAATTGTTGTCGGCTTATATGATTTTTCTGGCGTGAGTCGAAGCTACTTCCTTTACGAAGAGCTAAACCAAAATTTGATTTCTTGTATAGCGCTATGTTTATCCTTGTCGGATGTAAGAGAGCCTACCCTTTAAAGGCGCTATTGTCCGCTTAGGACGCTAGAGTTCGCTTGTTGTGATCAGCAACAAAGAAATGATGCCAGTTTAGAGGCATGTTACCATTTAGAGGTGTGTTTGTATGTTTTGAGTTTTAGAGACGAGGATTTCGTTCGAACGCTTTGAGGAAAAGAATGTCCTTCGAAGGCAATGACGCTCGCAGCGTGAAGGTCGAAGTTTTCCTTGTGCCGCATTTCGCGGTTTGAAATGTTTATGGCTTGAGATGTTTTGCTAATGTTCGCAGCCAGAAACTGTTGTTTCGATTTGGACGCAGGACCAAAGGGTCGCTGCGAAGTTTGACCTGTGGAGAAGCGCCTACATTCACAGCTTCGCGTGAAGTGTTGGCCTTCCGGGATTTGATTGTATATATTAAGGATGACTCATCTAACTCTTGGAGCCTTGTCACAAAGTGTTTCTTTTCATGCCATGTTTACGGTCGATAGAACTTAATCGATTGACGATAAGTTTAAATCTTTCTAACCATATGGTTGTTAGGACTGAGTTTTGGTATAAAGAGTTTATCGAATGATTTCGATTCTGGGTTATAAACAAATTGCTTCATGTAATAGTCACTTGGCGCTCTATGAACAAATCGTGGATTGTTGTTTTTAGCCGCTATGATTGGAGCGTGGTCGCCAGAGCTTTGGATTGGCATGGAGGCTAGATTCAGCCGACGCCAAGGAAGTTGTTGGTAAACGATCAGTCCATGACCCTTTATTAAGGTCATGTTAGTTTACGATTGTCCTTAATGGGGATGCCGAATTCAGGTCCGGCTTTACGAAGGGCGAAGTGGCCGAGGGCCAAATAGCGCTTGCCGAGATAGACATGCCAAGCATAGCGGAGTTTTCGAGTTATGGCTGATGGCTTTAGAAACGATCTTCCACTTTAGGTCTCAGTTATAATGATGAATGGTTCGTGATAAATTCTTTTGTTGCATGAAAATCGCTTCATTTTATCCGGGGAAAATTTTAAGGATCGACGACACGCGGGTTTGCCTCTGTGATTATTTCCTGCTCGGACGAACCACGGGAGTGAAAGCAGGAGCAAGAAACCTTGTGGAGCAAAACTGTCTATGACAGTTACCCGCTGGACCCATTATGTTTATTTTACTTAAAGTTGGTTTGTATGAATTGACTCGACCATACAGAGGATTTTTTCGTGAAAAGTGATGTAAGAGGGTTTTTGTAAAGGTAACTGGAGAGTGTTTCTCACAAATACTTGCGATATTTACGACCACGGATTATGTTTTCCTCATTCACTTTTGCGCATCGCAAGTCGCTTTGCATGAGACCGATCATGTTTTTTTCCATAGGCTGTTTTGTTTAAAAATATTCTGTTATAGGAAACTAATGGATGACCGGTTTCATGGAGATAGAAAATCGCAGATTGTCAAAGTAGCGATGTTTCCGCGGATTGCACGGAGATGTTTCCGCTATGATTTCGACCTTTGGACGAAAGCTGCTTCAATTACTCACGGAGTTTTACCAAGGTTATTTCGTTATTTTCGAGTTCACCGCGTCGCTATTAGTCTGACGTTGGTACACGCTCTAGTCGCGAAGTTTGCAACGAGAGACGACGCGGAGTTTTCAAGACTATGTTTGTAACGGTTAGGCTATGCCGCTAGCGCTTTTAGACTAATCTTATTGCTGCGAGAGTTTGCTTTGTCAAAAGCGCTTGTCTTGATGCTGAAGCAAAAGTTTTCAAGATGGGATTATAATGGGTATAGTATACGCATTACTTTTCTTTTACTTAAAGAAAACGGGTTAGCCGCTCTTCCAAGTCTTGTGTTTTTTTCTTTCTTTAGAAGCGGATGAGTATGCTTTTAGAACGCTGCGGCGCATCGCTTTCTTGGTTTTTCGAGACTAGATCGGTTTGCATGTTCTTCCCGACAATCAAGGAACGATGGAACAAGACTGGAAATTTTGCCTAAGACTTAGCTTGGTAGACTATCCACCTAGGTCCTAAGTTCCCTAAATTCTACGGCAGTTTTCAAGACGCTTTTGTTCCTGTCGTATCTAAGAATTAAAACCTTTACAAAATTTTATAAGTCGGACATACCTTAGTCTCATCGATGATTCGAGATTGCCCTTCTTCCTCCTTCTTCTTCTTTTGTCTTCTGAACTGTGTTTCACCTTCCATAGTGATAGTTTTACGGAAGGAATGTGTATTCCATCGAAGGTTTTCTTAGGCGCTTCGAATGGCCACTTTGATTCTACGCCAAAGGACTTCAAAAGTCTGATACTGAATTTCGTGATGAATTGATTTTCGGCGAAATCCTGATGAGAATATCGGAGCTAACGAGAGATATCAACGCCTAAGCTCATGTCTCTGCTTTCTTCAGACTTCCCTAAATTGACAGGGCGCTTTGTATATTGTTGAAAAGTCTATCAAGCGCTATGAATAGATGTTTCCGACTCAACGCGGGCAGAATCAGATTGGCGCTTTATGTACCAAAGGCATTTTACTAAATCGCTGAAACAAAAGAAGGAGAAGCAGGCTAAGAGGGAGCAATGGACAGGATGTCATTCGGTGAGGTTCTTAGTTCGCCAAGCCATGGGCTTAACTGGTCAAGTCTCAGATCTTGTTGTTTGATATGATTTTGTTTGACTTTACTAATGATGTTTCAGAAAATATTGTCGAAGTTTGATCTTACGGAAGTTGTTTCCGTAAGATGTTACAGAATTTTAATATCCTACTCTCGCCAGGAGAGCTGTAATTTTGTTCTTAAACTTAATCAGAAATTCTCTCATTTCCGAGGATTGATCCAAAGGAGTTTTGAGTAGTTTTCCCAAAGTAAGCTTAGCGGATAAAGTCGAGTTCGCAGTGGCGCAAAATTTTAGATTTCAGAAAACGCCTTAGTTAACCGGGTTTAGGTTTTGAGTAGGTTTATAGAAATCAACTCTGTTCTTCTCAAACTGGTAAAGAAGGACCAAGCTGGCCATATTCTAAATTGGTCGAGAGACCGAGCTTGTCGTGACGGCGAGCTGGTCGAGACAGACCGAACTTGTCGATGGCTAACCGGGTCGACAGTCGGAGTTTTGGCCTGGGTGGTTTGGACGGTTGGGAAGCATTGGTAAGTTTCCCGCTTCGCCGCTTGGCTTCCCAAGAGTTGTTCGAAGAAGTACGGCAGTGGGAATTGGTGACCGATTTGTCGTAAGCTTCTATTCCGCGAGTAATCTAGGGTTTCCTGTTTCGAGGAGAATAAGTTTTATTTTTCCGGCTCGAAAGAAACTTTTGTTCCGCTCCTTGCGACTTCCGTCTCTCGCGGCGCAGTGCCGCTTCTTGATTTTGTTTCGAGCACCGCGGCATTTGCGTAAGCGTCTGGCCGTAGGAACAGTCGCTGCTGGAGTTGTTTTACCATCGCTGACGAAACTGCAAGTTCATATTTCGACTCGATCGCTTTTGCGGCATGAGTAAGAGTAATCCGTCCCCTCCTTCTAGCACCAAACTGTGGGAACCGAATGCCGTCGATTTTAATTAATTAAAACGAGGAAAGCCAAGTTAACCCGACTTTCCAGGTCCGATTCTGCGACAACCAACGCAAGTGACCAATAAATGCGAAAAGGTTTGGTTAAGATTTGCGATTGACCTTAAGAAAGGCTGCCTACGCATCTTTCGGGATCAAGTCGGACGAAGTTCAGTTAGAAAGAATTGAACAAGAGATCGAACAATCTATGCCTTGTTCTTCTAGATGCTGGCATAGAAACGGGCATGTCAAGATAATGCCTAGGTTTCTATGTGCAGAGCTCTAAGTAAAGAATTGTTAGATCCTTCCGGAGGATCAAGGGTCTGGCGGAGAAGATAAAACTAGAACAAGAGGCGCAGACGCTTAAGTCCTGCCCGCTGGCTTAACCACCTAAGTTCTAAGTTCTCTAAGCTAGCAGAGTTCTCTAGGTCTAGATTCTAGGATTTTCGGATCCCTCCTCCGCTCTCGCCTCCTATATACTCACTTCTAGGTCGGTTTGCCTTAGGATGATGGATTTCGCCTTTGGGCCCAAGTTTATCTCTTCAGAAATATTCCATTTTCACGATCTTTGTAATTATCCTCGAAGTTTTCCTATTTTTCGGTGACTTGATGTTTATCCGATGTTCGAAATTGGATAAACCGCCATAGTCTGATTGGGCCTGAATTCTTAAAATCGTAAGTAAGTCCGTGGACTTGTCTTAAGTCGTTGAACGCTTTATACGATTTCTGAAAGACTATCTTTCTCGTGAAATAAACCGATAGCCTAAAGGATCGATGTTAGAGTTAATCGATCTTGTTTTACACGATATCCTCTACAAGAAATCCAACCTTTCTAATTTTGTCGAAAACATCGGTGATGATTCCAATCGAAGTCAATCGAGATGTTAATTCCAGAGTGCGATCGTGATCAACCCACGAGGATTGATCCAAGCAAGCCAAAACGGGATCAGACCGAGACCAGGATGAGGACCGAGACCAGGACGAGGACCGCCGACCGCACTGGGGACTGCTGCCGGGCGCCAGGCCGGTTGTGGCGCGCTTGCCGCCGCCCCAGGCCGGCTGCATCGCTGCCGCCGACGCCAGGGCTTGCTTCCGGCGCCAGGCCGCTGCGCGCTTGCTGCTGGAGCAGGGACCTGCCGCCGACGCCAGGCCGCTGCATCGCTGTTGCCGCCAGCGCCAGGCTTGCTGCCGGCGCCAGGCCGTTGCCGGCCGGCTGCGCTGGGGCTTGCCGCCGGGCGCTAGGTTGCCGCCGGCTGGGTTGCTGCCGCGCCAGGGGCTTGCCGCTGGCGCTGGCCGGCTACTGCCGCCGGGCGCTGGGCTGGCGGGCGCCAGTTGCCGCTGGGCTTGGATTTGGCGGCCAGGCCAGGCCGGCTTTGCGCGTTGCCGCTGGCGCTTGGGCTGGCTGCTGAAGTCTGCCGCCGGCGCTGGTTGTTGCCGGGCGCCAGGCCGGCTTGTTTTGGCCGCCGGCGTTTGGCTGGCTAAGGCTGAAGCCCGCCGGCGCTGGTTTGTTGCTGCGCCAGGCCGGTTCGCCGCTTCGCCGGGCCAGGGATTCTCTCTCGCTGGTTCCTCGTCGCCTCGATCCTTCCTCCGCTGACCGCTTGTGCGGTAAATTTGAGTTTGAAAGATCTTTAGCCGTTGATCTCGAGATAACCGTTTTCGACCTCACCAGAGAGTGGATATTCTAATTTGAGAAAATCTCGTATAACTGATGACAGGACTTTTGTAGGGTCCTAATCAAATGTTATAGAATACAAGATGTCAATCCAATTCTAAGAGATTCTAATGCAAAGGGAATGCAAGTTCATGCTTAATCTAAGTCTATCAAGATGAGAGGATGATTATGAAACTAAGACAATATTAAAAATGCAATAAAAGAGTGAACTTTCTTTCTCAATGAGGCAAGGGGGTTCTTGGGACAAGGGAACTGACTTTGGGTGATCAAGATTCAATCCAAGATGCTAACTTTTCAATCAATCTAATTCCTTATGCCTAGACAACAAAACTAAGCAAGCTCTATCTCTAGATGGATGCTCCTTTGCAATGATCACCCAAGTACACCAAATCTCTTTGGCTGTAATGATCAAAGCAAGCATGGAGAATGAGTCTAATAGCAATCCTAGCTCCTTTGACAACTAATCTCTTAGGAAAAGCAAGCTAAAACCATAGATGAGTTGGTTCAGGCATTTCATAGAACACCTTTCGGGCATGAAATGCCTATGGCTCTATCTTTGAGAGGCCAACTCAAATATAGCTTTAAGAACACCAAATCAATGCAAGGAGATGATAGATCTAACCCTAAACACCTTGGATCTACACTTAATCACGCTTAGTCTCCCAAGCCCATGAACCCTAGATAGATCTACTGACTAATAGCCATGGAAAACCTCAAAATCAATGATGATTCAAGGCTAAACATGATTAGAGAAGAAGATAATCTATTAAACACAAAAGAGATGAGATCAAAAGGATCAAAGATCCAAACTTTCTTCAAGATCTTATTATGTTTTTGAGAGAAAAGAAGTTAGATCTCTTAATGAGATTACAAGAGTATTTAAAGGTGGCTTGAAAGCCCTTAGAAACATAAAACAAGATTACTAAAAAGTCCTTTAGCCAAATTGGTCTCAGCCAATGAGAATTGTTGGGGTCAAAATCGGTCACGACGGGATCAATGACTGAAAGTCTCTGGAAAGTATTTCTTGAAACAAAAAGTCTCATATAATTTGAAAAGAAGTTATACGAGATTTTCTCAAATTAGAATATCCACTCTCTGGCGAAAACGGTTATCTCGAAATCAACGGCTAGGATTATTTTTTACTTATGGGTTCTTCGTGAAACACTTCTTGAAAGTAAGATCGAAGACTACGGCGCGGCGCACGAGAGTCCCAAGAAAGATCGGTCCGCCCCAAGGACATCAAGATTCGATCACCACAAAACCCTAAACAAAAAAAGAATCTGCCTCAAACTTCAAGAGGTCGCTCTTCAAACCGTGAGGAACCAGAAAACGATCAAGATATCAAATCGGCCCTCGCCGAGATCTTCAAAACGCCCGTGCTGGCACTGACGCCTGGCGCCGGCGGCACCTCGTCCTGGCGCCGGCGGCACGCGTCACGCGAAGCCGCCTGGCCGGGCGGGCGGCACTCGCCCTGCCGCGCATCGCATCACGCTGAGCCGCCTGGCGCCGGGAGCGGCACTCGCCTGGCCGGGCGGCACGCTGCCACGAAAGCCGCCTGGCGCCGGCGGGCGGCACGCCGGGCCGGGGCACGCTGCCACGCCGAAGCCGGGCGCTGGCGGCGCCGGGCGCCGGGCGGCATGCCACGAGCCAGCTCTGGCGCCGGGCGGGTGGCACTCGCCTGGCGCCGCGGGCGCACTGCCTGGCCGGGCGGCATCGCCACGCGAGCGGCCTGGGTCAGCGGGCGGCACTCGCCTGGCCGGGCGGGCGGCACTCGCCTGGCGCCGCGCACGCTGCCACGCTGAAGCCGCCTGGTGCGGCTGGCGGCACTCGCCTATGCCGCGGCATCGCCACGCTGAAGCCGCCTGGCGCCGGGCGGCACGCCGCCACGCTGAGCCGCCTGGCGCCGGGCGGGCGGCACTCGCCTGGCGCCGGGCGGCACGCTGGCCACGCCGAGCCTGCTCTGGCGCCGGGCGGGCGCACTGCCTGGCGCCGGGCGCGCCACGCTGAAGCAGCCTGGCGCCGGGCGGTGGCACTCGCCTGGCGCCGGCGGCACGCTTCACGCCGGCTCGCCTGGCGCCTGGCGGCACTGCGCCGCTGGCGGCATCTCAGCGGCGCCGGGCACGCTGGCCACGCCGAAGCCGCCTGGCGCCCGCGGGCGGCACTCGTCGGCGCCATGGCGGCACTGCCTGGCGCCGGCACGCCACGCGAAGCCGCCTGGCGGGCGGGCGGCACCTCGACCTGGCGCCGCGGCATCGCGCCACGCTGGCCGCCGGCGCCGCAGCACACGCCCCCCAAGCTGGCCTGGCGCGGCGCACTCGCCTGGCGCCGTCGACGGCCCTCGCCCTGGTCTCTCGTCCCATCGTGTTCGGTCTGATCCCATCTTGGCTTGTTTGGATCAATCATCATGAGTTTGGGACGATCACGGCTACGAATAAACATCCTTCGACTCGATTGGAATCGCCCTCGATGTTTTACGACAAAACTAGAAGGATTGATTTCTCAGAAGATATCGATAAAACAAAGATCGATTAACTTGAACATCGATCCTTTAGGCTATACAGTTTATTTTACGAGAAAGATAGTCTTTTCGAGAAATCGATAAAACGCTCAACGACTTAAGACAAGTCCACGGACTTACTTACGATTTTAAGAATTCAGGCCCAATCAGACTATGACGGTTTATCCATTTCCAACATCGGATAAACATTAAGCCACCGCGAAATAGGGAAAATCGAGGATAATTACGAAGATCGACGAAATGGAATATTTCCAAGAGATAAACTTGGGCCCAAAGGCGAGGTCCATCATCCTAAGGCAAACCGACCTAGGAGGAGTATATAAGGAGAGCAAGAGCAGAGGAGAAGAGCATCCAAAAAGATCCAAAATCCTAGAATCAAGACTTAGAGAACTTAGAACTTAGGCGGTTAGGCCAGCAAGGCAGGACTTAGAACGCCTGGTCTCTGTTCTAGTTTTATCTTCTCCCAGAGACTGTTCCCTCGAAGGATCTAACTATCCTTTTACTCAGAGCCGCATTATAGAAACCCTAGGCATTATCTTCGACATGCCCGCTTCTATGACCAACGCCATATAGACGAACCAGGCCCTAGAACGCCTGGTCAGCCTCTGCTCGCGAATCTCCCTTCCCTCGAAGGATCGGACAATTCTTTTACTTCAGCTCCGCACATAGAAACCCTAGGCATTATCTTCGACATGCCTGTTTCTATGACAACGCCATACTAGATCGAACCCCAGACGTTCGATCTCTTGTTCAATTCTTTCTAAACTGAACTACGTCCGACTTGATCCTCGAAAAGGTACGAGGCAGCCTTTCTTAAGGTCCAGTCTCAAATCTTAACAAAACTTTTTCCGCATTTATTCGGTCACTTGTCGTTATTGTCGCAGAGAACTGACCTTCAAGGAAAGTCGGGTTAACTTGGCTTTCCTCCGCAATCTTATTCATTAAAATTGACGGTGTGAATTTCGTTCCTACAGTTTGGCGCTAGAAGGAGGGGGGACGGATTACTTTACTCATACGGCCGCAAGCGCTGATCGAACCGATGTCCGAAATATGAAAGAAAAAGTTGCAGTTTGCGCCAACGATGGTAAAACAACTCCAGCAGCGACTGTTCCACGCCAACGCCACGCAAACGCCACGGTGCTCAAGCAAATCAAAACCTAGCCGCCGCTTTCCGCCACAGGAAGAGCACGAAAACGAGCTCGCAATTTCTATCTAAACAGAAAGGGCAACGATAAAATCTATCAAACCCCAAAAATTCGCCTTGTTACCAAGTTAGAGAAATCGCGAACGAGCAAGGTTTCTACGAAAACGCTTTTCGAGAACCTCGGAAAAATAAAACTTATTCTCCTCAAACCTTGGGAAACCCTATATTACTCGAGAACAGAAGCACGCAAATCGGTTCACCGATTCCCACCGCCATACTTCTTACAAACAACTCTCGAGGAATAAACGGAAAACGAAGGAGGTCGGAGCTTAATCTTACTAGGACGACTTGCCATAGGGTAAGATCAGTCTTCCCAGTCCGCCTTAGTAGAGCCCACTTTGTTCTCCTTGTGTCTAGGTCAAATGGTTTCGCTTCATCTCAATCGGAGTTTCCGCTGAGATTTTACTAAGAGAACAAAGTCACTGTCCCGCCACCTCGCCGGGCAAGGACAAACATTACCGAGGCCACCTCACCCTCCGGCATGGCTACCTCGCCACAGGGCGAACTCACCTTCGTTATCCTTTGAGTCTAGATCAAAGTGGCTTTCGCTTCGCCTCAATCGGAGTTTCCGCTGAGATTTTACGAAGGGAACAAAATCACTCTCCGCCACCTCGCCCGTGGACGAGAACAACCATCACCAAGGTCACCTCGCCCATGGCCACCTCGCCTGTGGAAACCTCACTTTGCTCTCCTTTGAGTCAGGTCAAGATGGTTTTCGCTTCGTCTCAATCGGAGCTTCCGCTGAGATTTTACGAAGAAAACAATATCGCTGTCTCGACCACCTCGCCCATGAGAAGGATCTCTGTCCCGCCATAGGACGAGACCGTCCTGTCTCAGTACCATGCATCTTTGCCTGAGTTTTCATAACTCGATCTTTGAGTCCGTGGAGCCCGGGATCGACAAAGGCAGCAGCAGCAGCATCGGGCGACGCGACACGGCATCGGCGGTAAGCCGCCTGGCGCCAGCGCACGCCGACACGCTGCCCTGGCGCCGGGCGGCACCGCCCATGCCGGGCGTAAGGGTCCTGGCGCCCATCCATGCAGTCGCCTTGATCTCGGCAACGGCAACATCTTGGTCCCTTAAACCCATGTTCGATTGTTCAAAACACGACGATTCTTCCGCAAAGCCTTCTCAATTTTTTAACAAAGTTCGATTTTAAAATCTAAGTTCAAGCCTCATTATTCAAACCCTCAAAACGGGAAGTCTACTTAATCCAAGTCCATCTCAATCCCGATACGAGGAGTCTTGTTGGATTAGAAACGATTATCTCGAATCTACGGCTAACGATCTTCCCGAACTCAAGATTTCCGCGAAATGACTAACGGGAAAGATCGAACAACAAAACCACAGACGGCAGGATGGCCTGGCCGGGGCACGCTGGACGCTGGCTGGCCTATGCCGGCGGTATTCGCCCGGCGCCGCGGCACGCTGGACGCTGGCTAGTTCGGCGCAGGCCTGCCTGGCGCCGGGCGCACGCTGACGCTGGCTAGCCTACGCCGGCGGCACTCGCCTGGTGCCGGGCGGCACCGTCACGCTGGCCGGCCTGGCGGGCGGCATCGTCACGCTGGCCGCCTGGCGCCGCGCACGCTGACGCTGGTCGGCCCTGGCCGTCCACGGTCCACGCCCTGGTCTCGGTCCCATCGCGGCTCGGTCCGATCCTCTGGCTTGTTCGATCATTCTTCGTGAGTTTGTTACGATCACGTTATTCTAAACACCAATCGTCTCACTATACGAGGAAATGGGATTCCTTCGAAATGCCAAACCTTCAAAAGACTATTTTCAAAAAATTTTGTAAAGGTTTTAATTTTTGTAGGACAGGAACAAAACGCCTTGAAAACTGCCGAGAATTTAGGGAACTTAGGACCTAGGTGGATAGTCTAGCAAGCTAAGTCTTAGGCAAAATTTCCAGTCTTGTTCCATCGCTCTTGATTGTCCAGGCAGAACATGAAACCGATCTAGTCTCTCGAAAACCGAAACGACGCCACGCTGCTCTAAAAGCATACTCATCCCGCTTCCTAAAAGAAAGAAAAACGCATATAAGCCTTCGAAGAACGGCTAACCCCTTTCTTCGTGAAAAGAAAAGGGAAGTAGGTACGATACTATATCCGTGATAATCCCATCTTCAAAACTTTTGCTTCAGCATCAAGACAACGCTTTGACAAAGCAAAACTCTCGCAGCAATAAGATTCGCCTAAAACGCTTAACGCATAGCCCAACCGCTACAAACATAGTCTTGAAAACTCTACGCCGCTCTCGCCGCGAACTCGCGACTAGAAACGGTACCAACGCCGGACTAATAGCACGACGGTGAACTACTTAAAATAACGAAATAACCTTCGTAAAACTCCATAAGTAGTTCAAGCAGCTTTCGCCCAAAGGTCGAAATCATAGCGAAACATCTCCCGTAATCCACGGAAACATCGCTACTTTAACAATTCATGCATTTTTATCTCCATGAAACCGTCATCCATTACTGTGATAACAAAAAATTTTATAACGAACCATTCATCGTGGTAACTGAAACCTAAAGTGGAAGATCGCTTCTAAAAGCCATCAGCCGAACTCAGAAAACTCCACTATGCTTGGCATGTCTATCTCAGCAACGCTATTTGGCCCTCGCCAACTACGCCTTCCGTAAAGCCCGACCTGAATTCGCATCCCCATTAAGGACAATCAAACTAACATGACCTTAATAAGGGTCATGGGCTGATCGCTTACCAACAACTTCCTTGGCGATACGGCTGAATCTAGCCTCCATGCCAATCCAAAGCTACTGAGCGAGCATCGCCCAATCACTTAACGGCTAAAACAACAATCCACGATTTGTTCATAGAACGCCAAGTGACTATTACGCAAGCAATTTGTCGCGATAACCCAGAATCGAAATCATACGATAAACTCTTCATACCAAAACTCAGTCCTAACAACCATATGGTTAACGGAAGATTTAAACTCATCACAATCGATTAAGTTCTATATCGTAAACACGCATGAAAAGAAACACTCGTGACAAGGCTCCAAGAGTTATATGAGTCATCCTTAATATATACAAACAAATCCCGAAGGCCAACGCTTCACTAAGCACTGTGAATGTAGACGCTTCTCCCTGGTCGAACTTACGCTACCTCTTGGTCTTGCTTCCAAACCAAACAACAGTTTCTGGCTGCTAACATTCGAAAACATCTCCAAAGCCCGCGAACATTTCAACCACGAAATGCGCACAAGGAAACTCGACCTTCAGCACTGCGTAGACGCCGCTAACGCCAAGGACATTCTTTTCCTCAAAACGCTCCAGACGAAATCCTCGCTTCTAGAACTCAAACATACAAACACACCTCTAAACGGTAACATGCCTCTAAACTGGCATCATTTCGTTGTTGCTGATCACAACAAACTAACTCTAACGCCCTAAACAGACAAATAGCCTCCTTCAAGGGTAGGCTCTCTTGCATCCGACAAGGATAAACATAGCGCTATACAAGAAATCCAAATTTTGGTTTAGCTCTTCAGAAGGAAGTAGCTCGACTCACCAGACAAATCATATAAGCCGACAACAATTCGGATTTTAAACGGTACGAGTCAGGTTAAAATCGCAAACAGGCAAAACGAAGCCGATTTGTCATCGCAAAGCCTCAGTCCGAGAGTAAACCTAGGTCTTGCCCTAAACCCAGCCACGCTGGATCTTGACATCTCACAGACATAGTATGGTATACGAGATCCAAAAATTTGTCTCTTCACTTAAGCCTATTCGTTTCACCTAACTTTCAGAATCGGTAAACCGCGAAAATCTCGCTTTATGCAAACAATAGGTACGGTGATCATCAGGAACTAGGAATGAGACGACAACTCACACCCTCTTTCTCATACTTCGAAAAAACTGAAGTTCATAAATAATCGAAAAACAAATACATCAACAGCATTATGCTCGAAAGTCCATGCCACATAACCAGACCATATAAGTCTCGCCGAAAACAGATCACAAGGGTCTTAAACTCCAAAACGAACTACGGAAGGCTTGATCCCTACAACAAGGGTACGAGGGCAGCCTTCGAAGGCGCAGCCCCAATCTTACCACTTTCAACGGAGCCTTTCAACCATTAATTCCGCCTATCTTACCTGACATATCTTATCGCCGCAAGAACATCACAAGGTTCTAACGAGCTGGGGCTAACTGTTGGGGTCAAAATCGGTCACGACGGGATCAATGACTGAAAGTCTCTGAAAGTATTTCTTGAAACAAAAGTCTCATATAATTTGAAAAGAAGTTATACGAGATTTTCTCAAATTAGAATATCCACCGGGCGAAACGGTTATCTCGAAATCAACGGCTAGGATTATTTTTTACTTATGGGTTCTTCGTGAAACACTTCTTGAAAGTAAGATCGAAGACTACGGGCGGCGCTGCACGAGAGTCCCAAGAAAGATCGGTCCGCCGCAAGGACATCAAGATTCGATCACCACAAAACCCTAAACAAAAGAATCTGCCTCAAACTTCAAGAGGTCGCTCTTCAAACCGTGAGGAACCAGAAAACGATCAAGATATCAAATCAAGCCCTCGCCGAGATCTTCAAAACGCCCGTGCTGGCACCGACGCCTGGCGCCGGCGGCACTTTCCTGGCGCCGGCGGCACGCGTCACGCGAGCCGCCTGGCGCCGGGTGGCACTCGCCTGGCGCCGCGCACGCCACGCGAGCCGCCTGGCGCCGGCGGCACTCGCCTGGCGCCGCGGCACGCCACGCGAGCTGCCTGGCGGCGGGCGGCACTCGCCTGGCGCCGGCACGCCACGCTGAAGCCGGCGCTGGCGGGCGGCATTGCCTGGCGGGCGGCGGCACTCGCTCGCCGGGCGCACGCTGCCACGCTGAGCCGCCTGGTGCCGGGCGCACTCGCCTGCCTGGCGCGCATCGCCACGCTGAAGCCGCCTGGCGCCCGGGCGGCACTCGCCTCGGGCGCCGCACGCGCCACGCTGAAGCCTGCCTGCCGGCCAGCGCACCTGCCTGGCGCCGGCGGCAGCCACGCTGAGCCAGCCTGGCGCCGGCGGTGGCACCCGCCTGGCACGGGCGCACGCTTCACGCTGAAGCCGCCTGGCGCCGTGGCGGCACTGCCTGGCGCCGGGCGGCATTCAGCCTGGCGCCGGCGGCATCGCCACGCTGAAGCCGCCTGGCGCTGGCGGCACTCCGGTTCCGGCCGCGGCGGCACTCGCCTGGCCCGTACGCCATCGCCGCTGGCGGGCGGCACTCGACCTGCCGGGCGCATCGCCACGCTGGCCGGCCTGGCGCCGGCAGCACACGCCCCGCAGTTGGCCTGGCGCCGGCGGCACCGCCTGGCGTCGGTCGACGGCCCTCGCCCTGGTCTCGTCCCATCGTTCTGTCTGATCCCATCTTGGCTTGTTTGGATCAATCATCATGAGTTTGGGACGATCACGGCTACGAATAAACATCCTTCGACTCGATTGGAATCGCCCTCGATGTTTTACGACAAAACTAGAAGGATTGGATTTCTCGTAGAAGATATCGATAAAACAAAGATCGATTAACTTGAACATCGATGCTTTAGGCTATACAGTTTATTTTACGAGAAAGATAGTCTTTTCGAGAAATCGATAAAACGCTCAACGACTTAAGACAAGTCCACGGACTTACTTACGATTTTAAGAATTCAGGCCCAATCAGACTATGACGGTTTATCCAATTTCCAACATCGGATAAACATTAAGCCACCGCTAAATAGGGAAAACTCGAGGATAATTACGAAGATCGACGGAAATGGAATATTTCTCGAAGAGATAAACTTGGGCCCAAAGGCGAGGTCCATGATCCTAAGGCAAACCGACCTAGGAGGAGTATATAGGAGAGTAAGAGCAGAGGAGAAGAGCATCCAAAAAGATCCGAAAATCCTAGAATCAAGACTTAGAGAACTTAGAACTTAGGGCGTTAGGCCAGCAAGGTAGGACTTAGAACGCCTGGTCACTCGCTCTAGTTTTATCTTCTCCGCAGACCCTGCTCTCTCTCGAAGGATCTAACTATCCCTTTACTCAGAGCTCCGCACATAGAAACCCTAGGCATTATCTTCGACATGGCCGCTTCTATGACCAACGCCATACTAGACTTAACCAGGCCCTAGAACGCCTGGCCGCCTCGCTGAATCATCTCTCGGAGGGATCGGACAATTCTTTTACTTCAAATCTCCGCACATAGAAACCCTAGGCATTATCTTCGACAGGCCTGTTTCTATGACAAACGCTCATACTAGATCGAACCCGCCCAGACTGTTCGATCTCTTGTTCAATTCTTTCTAAACTGAACTACGTCCGACTTGATCCTCGAAAGGGGTACGTAGGCAGCCTTTCTTAAGGTCCAGTCTCAAATCTTAACAAAACTTTTTCCGCATTTATTCGGTCATTTGTCGTTGGCTGTCGCAGAGAATCCGGACCTTCAAGGAAAGTCGGGTTAACTTGGCTTTCCTCCGCAATCTTATTCATTAAAATTGACGGTGCGAATTTCGGTTCCCACAAGAATGGAGTTTGAAATTCGGTCAGGGGAGACTCAGAGCCATCCAACCCGGTCTGGCCACCCCGGCCTGTCCACTTCTGGCCTCTGTCCAGCCCGTCCGGTGCTGTTCCCCGGTTCTTCCTCCCCGGCCGTCCGGACGCCTTCATCCGAAACGTACAAACACACCTCTAAACGGTAACTCGAACTGTCTAGAACTCGAAACGTACAAACACACCTCTAAACGGTAACATGCCTCTAAACTGGCATCATTTCGTTGTTGCTGATCACAACAAACGAACTCTAACGTCCTAAACAGACAAATAGCCTCCCTTCAAGGGTAGGCCTCTTGCATCCGATAAGGATAAACATAGCGCTATACAAGAAATCCAAATTTTGGTTTAGCTCTTCGAAGGAAGTAGCTCGACTCACGCCCAGACAAATCATATAAGCCGACAACAATTCGCGGATTTTAAACGGTACGAGTCAGGTTAAAATCGCAAACAGGCAAAACGAAAGCCGATTTGTCATCGCAAAGCCTCAGTCCGAGAGTAAACCTAGGTCTTGCCCTAAACCCAGCCACGCTGGATCTTGACATCTCACAGACATAGTATGGTATACGAGATCCAAAATTTGTCTCTTCACTTAAGCCTATTCGCTTTCCTAACTTTCCACAGAATCGGTAAACCGCTGAAAATCTCGCTTTATGCAAACAATAGGTACGGTGATCATCAGGGAACTAGGAATGAGACGACAACTCACACCCTCTTTCTCATACTTCGAAAAAACTGAAGTTCATAAATAATCGAAAAACAAATACATCAACAGCATCATGCTCGAAAGTCTCTCATGACACATAACCAGACCATATAAGTCTCACGAAAACAGATCATAAGGGTCTTAAACTCCAAAACGAACTACGGAAGGCTTGATCCCTACAACAAGGGTAACGTAGGCAGCCTTCGAAGGCGCAGCCCCAATCTTACCACTTTCAACGGAGCCTTTCAACCATTAATTCCGCCTATCTTACATAATCTTATCGCCGCAAGAACATCACGAAGGTTCTAACGAGCTGGGGCTAACTGTTGGGGTCAAAATCGGTCACGACGGGATCAATGACTGAAAGTCTCTGGAAAGTATTTCTGAAACAAAAAGTCTCATATAATTTGAAAAGAAGTTATACGAGATTTTCTCAAATTAGAATATCCACTCGGGCGAAAACGGTTATCTCGAATCAACGGCTAGGATTATTTTTACTTATGGGTTCTTCGTGAAACACTTCTTGAAAGTAAGATCGAAGACTACGGGCGCGCGCACGAGAGTCCTAAGAAAGATCGGTCCGCCGCCAAGGACATCAAGATTCGATCACCACAAAACCCTAAACAAAAGAATCTGCCTCGAACTCAAGAGGTCGCTCTTCAAACCGTGAGGAACCAGAAAACGATCAAGATATCAAATCAAGCCCTCGCCGAGATCTTCAAAACGCCCGTGCTGGCACGGACGCCTGGCGCCGGCGGCACCGTCCTGCGCTGGCGGCACGCGCCACGCTGAAGCCGCCTGGCGCCGCGGGCGGCACTCGCCTGGCGCCGGGCGGCATCGCCACGCTGAGCCGCCTGGCGCCGGCGGGCGGCACTCGCCTGGCGCCGGCGCATCGCCACGCTGAAGCCGCCTGGCGCCGCGGCGGCACTCGCTGGCGCCGGCGGCACGCGCCACGCTGAAGCCGCCTGGCGCCGGCGGGCGGCACTCTGGCTGGCGCCGGGCGCTGCCACGCTGAAGCCAGCCTGGCGCCGGGCGGGTGGCACTCGCCTGGCGCCGGCGGGCGGCACTCGCCTGGCGCTGCCGCATCGCCACGCGAAGCCGCCTGGCGCGCGGGCGGCACTCGCCTGGCGCCGGGCGGCACTCGCCTGGCGCCGCGCATCGCCACGCTGAAGCCGCCTGGTGCCGGGCGGCGGCACTCGCCTGGCGCGGGCGGCACGCTGCCACGCGAAGCCGCCTGGCGCCGGGCGGGCGGCACTCGCCTGGCGCCGGAACGCTGCCACGCTGAAGCCTGCCTGGCGCCGGGCGGCACTCGCCTGGCGCCGCGCACGCTGCCACGCGAGCCAGCCTGGCGCCGGCGGTGGCACTCGCCTGCCGGGCGGCACGCTTCACGCTGAAGCCGCCTGGCGCCGCGGGCGGCACTGCCTGGCGCCGCTGGGCGGCACTTCAGCTCATGCGGGCGGCACGCTGCCACGCTGAAGCCGCGCTGGCGGCACTTCGTCTGGCGCCGGGCGGGCGGCACTCGCTGGCGCCGGCGGCACGCTTCACGCTGAAGCCGCCTGGCGCCGGGCGGCGCCTCGACCCGGGCCACGCCACGCGACGCCTGCGCCGCAGCACACGCCCCGCAGTTGGCCTGGCGGGCGCACTCGCCTGGCGCGGTCGACGCCCTCGCCCTGGTCTCGGTCCCATCGGTTCGGTCTGATCCCATCTTGGCTTGTTTGGATCAATCATCATGAGTTTGGGACGATCACGGCTACGAATAAACATCCTTCGACTCGATTGGAATCGCCCTCGATGTTTTAACGACAAAACTAGAAGGATTGGATTTCTCGTAGAAGATATCAGATAAAACAAAGATCGATTAACTTGAACATCGATGCTTTAGGCTATACAGTTTATTTTACGAGAAAGATAGTCTTTTCGAAATCGATAAAACGCTCAACGACTTAAGACAAGTCCACGGACTTACTTACAATTTTAAGAATTCAGGCCCAATCAGACTATGACGGTTTATCCAATTTCCAACATCGGATAAACATTAAGCCACCGCAAATAGGGAAAACTCGAGGATAATTATTTAAGATCGACGGAAATGGAATATTTCCTGAAGAGATAAACTTGGGCCCAAAGGCAGGTCCATGATCCTAAGGCAAACCGACCTAGAAGTGAGTATATAAGGAGAGTAAGAGCAGAGGAGAAGAGCATCCAAAAAGATCCAAAATCCTAGAATCAAGACTTAGAGAACTTAGAACTTAGGCGGTTAGGCCAGCAAGGTAGGACTTAGAACGCGCCTCTCGCTCTAGTTTTATCTTCTCCGAGACCCCTGTTCCTCTCGGAAGGATCTAACTATCCTTTACTCAGAGCTCCGCACATAGAAACCCTAGGCATTATCTTCGACATGGCCGCTTCTATGACCAACGCCATACTAGACCTAACCAGGCCCTAGAACGCCTGGTCAGCCTGCTCGCAGAATCTCCGCTCCTCTGAGGGATCGGACAATTCTTTTACTTCAAATCTCCGCGACATAGAAACCCTAGGCATTATCTTCGACATGCCTGTTTCTATGACAACGCCATACTAGATCGAACCCGCCCAGACTGTTCGATCTCTTGTTCAATTCTTTCTAAACTGAACTACGTCCGACTTGATCCTCGAAGGTATGTAGGCAGCCTTTCTTAAGGTCCAGTCTCAAATCTTAACAAAACTTTTTCCGCATTTATTCGGTCATTTGTCGCTATTGTCGAGAGAACTGACCTTCAAGGAAAGTCGGGTTAACTTGGCTTTCCTCCGCAATCTTATTCATTAAAATTGACGGTGCGAATTTCGTTCCCACAAGAATGGAGTTTGAAATTCGGTCAGGGAGACTCAGAGCCATCCAACCCGGTCTGGCCACCCCGCCTGTCCACTTCTGGCCTCTGTCCAGCCCGCCCGGTGCTGTTCCCCGTTCTTCCTCCCGCCGTCCGGACGCTTCATCCGCCTCTTCCCGCCCGCTTCACCAACCCGACCTGTCTACCCGGTCTGGTCACCTCCAGCACAAGCCAAACGACCGGGTACCTGTCCCAGGCTCAGTCATCCCGACTGGACCACTTCCATCCATCTGTCCTTTCCCGCCGGCTGTCTCTACCCGGCTGTCTCTACCCGGCCATCCTGACATGCTTCAAGTGAATTGATCATAACTTCTCCAATACAGGTCCAAATGACTTGAAACCACTTCCATTGGAAAGCTAACTCAATTTGCTGTGTCTTCACAAAATCTTAGCAGCAGGAGACATCTCGAAGACCTCTGTCGATGCTCATCTTTGTCTTGACCAGATCATGGTTTGACTTCTCTTTTCATGGCCAAACATGATACTTCATCTCTTTTGAGGCCATAAGTCTTCCAAACACCTCAAATCACACCAAAGCATACTCCAACACCTGATAAGGACAAATGAATGCAAATGGACCTAAACATGCCTAATGCCTAACTTATATGATCAAAATGCATAAGATATGGATGCTAAAAACATGTAAATATGCAAGCTAACAATAACTTCTTTTCAAATTATCCGAGACTTTTTGTTTCAGGAAATACTTTTCAGAGACTTTCAGTCATTGATTCCGTCGTGACCGATTTTGACCCCAACAGAACTCAGGAACTACCTCCAGGAACTACCCTTTAAAATGGAAAACTTCCGATAAAGAGAACCTTCCATATTCAAATATGGAAGAATTCCTCTTGCTCAGACCGACTAAAGACCTAAGGACGACTATATAAGGCGAATCAAAACCCTAAAGCAAAGGGGAGATCCAGAGACTTGAAGATAAGAGATAGGCAGCTAGAATTAGGGTTTATACACCAAATATTGTAGTCCCTACTCAATTCTTCAATAAAACGTCTCTTTACACTTAAATTCCTGTAAACCTCTCAAAAATCTACGCGATATACATGGCTTGTCTTCCGTTCCGAAGTACTCAAGAAGGACCTACACGAAAATCCCCTAACAGTTTGGCGCTAGAAGGAGGCGAGTAATCCAAACTACGTGATGGTGGTGGCGGACGAGCACGACGAACTATCCAAAGCTACCCAGAGAGAGGTCGAATCTCCGAGGCAGCCTGGCAATCTACGGGATCCAGCTCCCTACACGACGAGCCACGAAAAACGCCTCAAAACCAAGACTCGACCCACTTCAGATCTGGAAACGCCTAGCCCCGAGGCTAAAATCATTTGCCCATCATCAGCCCTCGACGGAAAAGGGGCAGAACCACTCAGGCTCACGACACATAAGATAACGACTAGTGTCCCGGAACCAACCAGGAAGCATCATACATGGCGGTAGCAGCAAGGTCCTCCGCGACCTACCCGGAGCAGGATCAGACAATCAAACTCATATCCGGTGGCTCAGAAGCATATGACATAAACTCAGCAGCCGCACAGAGAGGCACCCAAGACGATCTTCGAAGTTCGGGGGCAATCCACTCTGAGCATCAAGCCCAAGGCACTGACAAGATAAGTTTCGCAGCCAAGGAGCAGGAGCAGGTACTCGCTCCCCATCATGACGCCTTGGTCGTGTCACCACTGTGGCAAACTGTCTAGTAAGGAGGATCCTGGTGGATAATGGGAGTTCCGCAACATCATCTTCCAAGCCGCCTATCAAGAGTTTGGACTGTACAAACACACCCTTACATAGAGGTAACCTTACCTGTCTACACGGAGGGGATCAGTTGCCAACCAAGTTCCTGGTCCTCGATTTTTCTTCCTCGTACAGCATGATCCTAGGGCAACCCTGGATCCATGATATGGGGGCCGTCCCCTTAACGCTTCACCAGCTAATCAAGTTTCCTACACCCTGGGGCATAAAAGTGATCAAAGGAGACCAGGTGAACTCACGCTCGTGCTACAAAGTAACCCTGAAGACTAATGCCCGTCACAGCTGAACAAGGAGGCTCCAGCTCAACATTCTGAAGAGCCGGAGGTCGAGGATATGGATGACGTGCCTTTGATCGAAGGAGAACACACTAAATATCTCAAGATCAGATCTAACTCCGACTGCTTCGCCTGGTCCCATACTGACATGCCAGGGATTGATCCAGAAGTCATCATGCACAAGCTACAGGTGGATCCCTTGTACCAGCCAGTCAGACAAAAGAGAAGGAAGTTCGCCCCCGAAAGGGATGCGATAGTAAACGAAGAAATCAAGAACCTGTTCGACGCACGGTTCATCCCGAGGTACAATACCCCGAATGACTGGCTAACGTGGTAGTAGTGAAAAAGAAGAATGGAAAATGGCGAGTCTGCATAGACTTCACGGATTTAAACAAATCCTGTCCAAAGGACCCCTTTCCCTTGCATCACATCGACAAACTCGTCGACGCCACAGCAGGACATCAGCTCATGAGCTTTATGGTTGCATTCTCAGGCTACAACCAGATTCTCATTCACCCCGAAGATCAAGAGAATACTTGGTTTATGACATCAAGGGGGATCTATTGTTACAAGGTCATGCCCTTTGGCCTGAAGAACGCCGGATCAACCTACCAAAGGTTGGTGAATACAATGTTCGCAGATCAGATCGGACGGACGATGGAGGTGTACATTGACGACTTGCTGGTCAAGTCCCTGGAGGCTGAGGACCACGTCTCGCACCTACAGCAAGCCTTCTCTACTCCCTGGAAGTACCATATGAAGCTCAATCCTGCCAAATGCTCATTTGGCGTTAGCTCCGGCAAGTTCCTTGGATTTATCGTGACCCGCTGGGGCATCGAAGCCAATCCAGACCATATCAGAGCTATTCAATCAATTCCTCCCCCGAGGAATATCAAGGAGGTCTAGAAACTGACCGGGAAGATGGAGGCCCTGAGCAGATTCATTTCCAGGCTTTCCGACAAGTCTCATGCCTTCTTCGAAACTCTGAAGAATCCAAAAGACTTCCTATGGACTGAGAAATGCAAAGCAGACCTTCATGAACTCAAGGTCTACCTCACGACTCCCCCTCTCTTATCTAAACCGCTGCTCGGTGAAGTTCTATTACTATACGTGGCCGTTTCCGAGCACGCGGTGAGTGCCGTCCTGGTACGAGAGGAAGGTAATAAACATCTACCAGTCTACTACGTGAGTGAGGCTCTCCTTGACGCGGAAACCCGTTACAGTCACCTGGAGAAGTTGGCTCTAGCCTTAATGGTAGCTGCTCGAAAGCTACGACCTTATTTCCAAGCTCACCCGATCGTGGTCGTCACCTCTTATCCGATAATGTTGGTACTCCACAAACCATAAATCTCCGAGCGCCTTGCCAAATGGGCAGTGGAGTTAGGGGAATATGACGTAATCTTTCGACCGGCTACTGCTATAAAGTCCCAGGTCCTAGCGGATTTTGTGGCTGAGTTCTCTCCCAACATGCTCCTGAATCTAGAAAAGGAGAACATCCTCCAAGATAAGGCGACAGCGGAAGGAGTATGGGTCCTATATGTGGATGGATCCAGCAATGTCAGAGGAGCCGGAGTAGGGATACCTACGGGCAACACAGATTCACGAGCTGTAAGGTGCAACTTTAAGGCAACCAACAACGAAAGTGAGTACGAGGCCCTGATCGTCGGATTGACTCTAGCTCAGCAAATGGGCGTGGAGAACATTCAGGTCTACAGCGACTCTCAGCTGATAATCAACCAGGTACAAGGAGAATACCAGGCCAAGGACGACAGCATGATCCAATATCTGGTCGGTGCTCAACACCTCATCAAGAAATTCAAAAGCTGCGTCCTGAATCAGATCCCTAGGGAGCAAAACTCACAAGTCGATGCCTTGGCCAACCTGGGATCCGCCCCAGAAACTATAAGGCAGATGAGTATCCCCCTGCTCGTACTGCAATGACGGGCCATCCAGGAAGAGTCGCAGCACGAAGAAGAGTCTGCCATAGAGGAAGGCGAGACGTGGATGACTCCCATAGTACGGTACCTGGAGGATGATATTCTCCTAGAAGATTGTAACAAAAGTAGGAAGATGAAGAAGCAAGCTGCTAGATAATGTATCTCTCAAGGGAGACTATTCCGAAGATCCTTCTCTGGCCCATACCTCCGATGCATCATGCACCGAGAAGCCGCCAGAATCCCCGTGGAACTCCATGAAGGAGACTGCGGATCCCACTCTAGTGGAAGGAGTTTTATTTTAAGAGCAAAAAGAGTCGGGTATTACTGACCTACGATGGCTAAGGACGCCAACAAGCAGGCGAAGCACCGCAATCAATGTCAGAGACATGCCCCCGTCTCCAAGCTCCCACCGGAACATCTCAAATCCATAAATTCCCTATGGCACCAGGTCAAAAAGTCTTCCTCCTAGTCGTCACCGACTATTTCTCAAAATGGATCGAAGCAGAAGCCCTCAGTAAGATCACTGATCTTCAGATCCGTAAGTTCCAGTAGACGAACGTGATCACCCACTTCGGGGTCCCACAAGAAATTGTCACCGACAACGGACCCCAGTTCACCAGCCACAACTTCAGAAAATTCTGCAAAGACTGGGGCATAAAGCTGACCTTCGCCACGCCCAGACACCCACAGTCCAAAGGACAAGCGGAATCTACGAAAAAAACCGTGGTTAACATGCTGAAAAATCTACTGGAAGGCTCCCAGCGAAATTGGGCAGAAGAACTACACGGAGTCCTCTGGGCTCATCAGACTACTCCTAAAACAGCGACGTTGGAAACTCCGTTCTTGCTAGTCTACGGCGCTGAAGCCATAAACCCCACGGAAATGCAAGTAAGGACAACCGCTTCAGGTCCTATCTCCCAGGAGGAGAACGACTAACTAATGTCCTGAAGCCTCGATCTGCTCGACGAAAAAAGGGAAGCCGCTAGGCTCAGAAATTGGTCCTACCAGCAGAAAGTCGCCAAGAACTATAATAAGAAGGTCAGAACCAGAACCTTCCAGCAAGGAGACTGGGTTCTACGACAAGTACCAGAAAAAACGACTGGAAAACTTGCCCCCGGATGGGAAGGACCCTACAAAGTGATCGAAGTACGAGGAGCGGGAACCTACAGACTGCAAGATAGCAAAGGTAACACACTACCAAACTGCTGGAACGCTATACACCTAACAGCATACAATTTCTAATAAGGTCTCCGGACTATAATTTATGTTACTACTCTATATTTAAGCATTATGGTTTTTCACTCCTATGTATGCTAAACGTCCACAGACAAAGCTTATATAATAAAATAGTTCCGACTATGAAGGTGGTAGAGAAACCATCATCCATAAAGGGGCATATAGGGCTGGATCAGGTCCCATGAAACCTCCAACCCCAGCTAAGCCTCACCAATACGTGGCACGTCCACACGGAAAACACAGGTATGAGACTTAAGGCAGGAATGAGTCTGCGCAAACCCGAGTATGCTTGTCAAAACTACCTATAACCCCGGTATAAGCCTGGAGCCATAGAAATATCAGGGCCCCAAAAGCAAGAGTACTGTAACACCTCAGGGTTAATCTAGGGAATTTGCATATTGCAAAAGTACTGTTACGCACAGGGAACAATACATAAACTCCTGCTTCTCCAGACGTGGAAAGCAGAAAAGTCTGGCACTTGGATTTCCTTACCAGCACCTCTAAGTCTGACAGTGGCTTCCTGCAGAAGCAGAATGCAGCACGGGACCCGATAGTGGCCAGCTTCCGAGCGGTAGAATGAAAGGTCCCATCGGGTATCGGTAGTAGTCCTGCCTAGGTGGCCGGAATACGGTCCCTGCAAAACCAAAAACTCTGGATTCCTATGAACTCTAAGTTCTTATGAATTCCAGGCTCAAATGTAAAAACTCCAGGGTCATTACAAACAAATGAACTTCCGAAGTTCCACACAAACTTCCGAGTTCCCAATGAGCTTCCGAGTTCTCAAGCAAACTTCCGAGTTCCCAATGAACTTCGAGTTCCCAATGAACTTCCAAGTTCCCAAACAAACTTCAAGGTTCCCGGCGAACTTTCGAACTCATAAACGCACTTCCAAACCTCTGGGATACATCCCAAAGGTCAGAGACGAAATCTAACTTCGACAAAAGGCGATTCTGCAGCATGAAACATGCAAAGGCATTTTGGCAAAAAGAGATGCATTATAGAAAAATCGTCAAAGCTACATTATCCGAAGAAGAAAACTTAACAAAAACCAACAAGAAAGAAAAATATCTAGAAAGGCAGTCCCGCCGAGACTCGCGATCATGTAGATATAGTGTTGTAGCATGCCTAGACTCCACCGATGGTCGGCCGAAGAGGGATAAGTATCTCTGGTATTCTTCGCCAGGGTTCCAGCACCCCGTTCTCTCCTCCAACCAATCCTTCATGACCTCCCACCTAGTCGCCACTCTCACCTGCTTAACCAACCGATCTCTATGAACCATCATGTCTTGAACTTGGCCGTGAAGGGAAAGCACTTCAGCAAATAACTTCTGGTGGGCATCCCCCGGAAAGCTGCAGTTAATCCCAGCCCCGGCATCGACTGGCGCAAGAGGGGGAGGATCGGATGCCAAAGCAACAGCCCTAGCTAGTCCCGGCTATAGAGCAAGAGAAGAGAGTTTTCTCCTCGTCTTCACCCCTTGGTAACTCCTGAAGATAGCATATATTGGAAGCTCCACAACATTCCCTAGGAAAAATCAAAGAATGAGAAGTCGACAACGTGTCAAAACAGAGACGAGAAGTAAGGAGATCTTACCCCAGAGACGACTATGGCGCAAAGCTTCCTTACTCACCAGGAAGCTCACCCATCGGAACTGTAGAGGAATGTCCATCACCAGCTTCGCCACTGCCTCCCCAGCAAAGGACACGGGATGAGACATGTCTGTGAAACCAAGCATTAGGGAACGCACAATCTCAAGTAAAGCAGAGTAAGCTGAAGATCAAGGGACTTACCTACGATACGCCAGAAGGTAGGGTAACGGATGGGCTCTTGGACCTTCATGAACACATATCGGTTATCCCAGTCGTCTCCCAAAGGATAGTTGCCTCCGGAATCCCTTGAAGGCTCCCCGACTAGAGGAGCGCCATCGCGAGGTCTCAGGAAATAAAACCCAGGTTTACTTGCCAATGGGGTAAAACAGTAAGAGTACAAGACCTCATGCACTCCGATGTGGAAACCGCGCAATTCCCCAAGAGCCTGTATGGCCATCAAAGTTCTTCAAGATAGTGGAGTGAGCTGAGAAGGACAGAAGCCAAAGTATGAAGACACTTCAGCAACGAGAAAAGGAACGCCACTCCTCATGCCAGCTTCCAGATAAGTCTCGTATATGGCCACTTCGTTGACTCCTCCATCAGGTGCGCGCTCAAACTTGGAAAGATTCATTATTCCAACCGACGGAGGAATCACATACCTCCTCCGGATCTCAACAAGATCTTCTCCACGAACTCGAGAACGAGGACCATCGTCGAGAAGGTAGGAACGCCTTTGCTTCAAAGGAGCCATTGGAGCCGCCTCATCATCAGTCCCCGAAGCTCTCTCCCAAGAAGAAACGGGGGATGAGAAAGGATCATCCGAAAAAGACGTGGCGTTACATGATCACCTACAGACGCAGCCAGAAACAAGGAGCACTCAGGATTCATCTTTATGAAAATCACGAGTCGAGAAAGCTTAAGGCTGCAAGAAGCATGGTGACTTCCTTTTATAAACCCAAGCTGCCGACCTCTACCCAGGGATAAAAGAAAAAAAGGGGGACTTTATTTCCAGAAAGTTTCAAAAACTCTTGACCGAAAGCTTTCGACCCGGAAAAAGGAAATCTCCCTCCAGAAACGAAAATGTTGCGAAGAAAAGGGATCTGAATATCGGAATTTCCTTTTTTCTGAGTATCCACTCCAAGCGACCATTGGCAACTCCGGAACCTTTGCAGCCAGTTCTAAGTCCATGGGATCCATGTTCCAACGACTGATCATCTTCCACGAGTTCAAACCTCGTCGTCCTCAAACGCTAAAGCCTGCAGATTACTTCGAGAAAGCCGAGCCTCACCAAGACTCAGCATAGGGCTCCGACCTAAGAGAAGACTCTAAAACACAGAACTACTAAAGCAAGGTCCTGCCTAGGGAAGCCTTCTGAGAATGAGCAACTCTGGTTGACTTGAGTGCACATGTTATTCCCCGAGTTCGATGACGAAATCGAGAAATAAGGGGCAAACTGTTGGGGAAAAATACTCAGGTATCATTTTCCTCCAGGCTCCAGGCAGGACTCAAATCTCCGGGTCCCCGCTAAAGAGTACCCCGGGTCCTCACTGAATGGAACTCAGGAACTACCTCCGGGAACTACCTCCAGGAACTACCTCAGGCAACTACCCTTCGCAAAAATGGAAAACTTCCGATAAAGAGAACCTTCCATATTTCCGAAATATGGAAGAATTCCTCTTGATCAGAACGACTAAAACTGACCTAAGGACGACTATATAAGGCGAATCAAAACCCTAAAGCAAAGGGGAGACCCAGAGACTTGAAGATTAGAGATAGGCGGCTAGAATTAGGGTTTATACATCAAATATTGTAGTCCCTACTTGATTCTTCAATAAAACGTCTCTCTACATTTAAATTCCTGTAAACCTCTCAAAAATGTACGCGATATACATAGCTTGTCTTCCGTTCTGTAGTACTCAAAAAGGACCTACACGAAAATCTCCTAACAATTAACGTAATATGTGTTCGCAATACTAGCTTGTTCAGTTGGTTATCCATTTATTGAGCTCGCTGATTTTTATTGTCTCCTCCAACTGGGTATCTAGTGGTTGCATGGGTCGAATGCTGGTTTGAAACATATTGGGTTTGAAACATATGGTGTGTCCTCCTTTTTGTGTTAAAGGCTGCATTTTCTTCTCAAAGAACCAGGTTCTCGACTTCACGTATGACCACTCTTTATGCTCTCCTCCAACTGTTTGGAGTCTCATTCCATCCTTTCTTTCATGTTTTGGATTTATGAGATGATTCCAAGATCACCTGCAGCAGTGTTTTTGTTCTCCCTGGCGAAATTCATCTTGGTTACTTGCCTCTAAAAGGCTTCGGGCTTGGCTTGTAAGATGGCATCGGCCCTGGTGGGCAACAATTTTCCATGCTCTCTTTGGTCACTGTCATGTAGTGTCATAGTTATAGGTAAAATAAAATAGGTTCGTGGATACTACATAAACAGGAAGTAAAATTGTAGAACCATAAGAATATATCAAAAAGAATGTTTTATTGATCAATAAACTAGTAGTATAACACATTGGTATGTAAACCGTATTTCTAGCTCCCTACTTCTATAGGTAAAAGTTTATATTAGTCCATCTCGTTTTCTAGGGTTTTGAGAGTCCCTTATATATGTCTTTGTAATCAAAATGTACATTAGATCCTTTCATATTTTCATATTCTGAAATATGGAAAGATCCTTCTTTAGTAGAATCTTTCAATTTTGTCTCGATTCAGAAGAAAAATATGGCCAAAAGGCCTAGAGTTGTTTAAGAGAGAGAAGAAGGTATGTGTTGTGCTCTAAGCAGAAGTACTTGATTTCTAGATTAATCACCCCAACATAAATAATATAATAGCCAAAAATGCTATTTTCTATAATTATTATATTAAATTTTAATAATTAAATATCACTATAAAGTATAAAACCAACAAATTGGGCATATAATATTTTTAAATCTAACATGTAAACTTAAATAAAAGATGTTTGAAGACATCTTCCAGGTAAGCTGTTTATACGGATTTTTTGGCATCTTGGTATATGTATCTATATCTCATCGTCATCTCCAGTCAGGTTAACGCAATCTGTGTTGCGTAAAAATAGAGATATCTCCTATGTTACCCATAAAACTTGTTCTTCTCGAAACCAAGGAGAAATCCTAGATTACTCAGGGATAGAAGCATGACAAATCGGGTTACAAATTTCAGACTGCCGTGACTTCTTCCAAACAACTCTCGGGAAACAAACGACGAAACGGGAAAAGGGCTTACCAATGCTTCCTAACCGTCCGAACCACATGAGGAAGGCCAAAGGTCCGACTGTTCACCAGCTCGCCAATGGCGAAGCTTTGTTCGCCTCGACCAGCTTGCCAAATGGCGAGCTCGGTCCTTCTCGACCAGTTTTGGAAAAACAGAGTTGATTTCTATAAAATCACTTGAAACCTAAAACGGTTAACAAATATTAAACAAAGCAAAAGCGAGAGATCATATCCATCACTACTAAGACGTTTTCTGAAACCTAATATTTCGCATCACTGCGGACTCTCGACTTTTATCCACTAAGCTTACTTCGGAAAAACTAATCAAAACTCCTTCGGATCAATCCTACAGAAACGAGAAAATTTCCGATTAAGTTTAGTCGCAAAAATTTAAGCTCACCGCAGCGAGAGTTTCTGATATTAAAACCCGGAAACATGACAGGCGGAACAGCTGCAAAACATGAGTTTTCCAAAAACCGGCTCTCATACAGGTAAACTTGAGAACATTTCAGTAGACCACTTTTGTAAAATTAAACTCGGTAACATTTTACGAAACAATTTTCGTAAGATTAAACTCGACGACATTTGACAAAACAACTTTTGTAAAATTAAACTCGACGACATTTTAAGAAACAATTTTCGTAAGATTAAACTCAAACGATATTTTACTAAACAACTTTCATAAAATTAAACTTGGCAACGTTTTACGAAACAGCTTTCGTAATATTACCTGACAAACAGTTTGCAGAACAACTTTCGTAAAAATAATAGCTCAACATTGTTTTAGGAAACATCTTTCGTAAGATCAAGCTCGGCAATATTTTATGAAACATCATTTGTGGATTCAAGCAAGATCATATGAGACAATCAAAGGAAAATACAAAGACAATAAGGGCTGGGACAGGACTAGTTCGCTCACAGCTAGGCAAACGTCGAACCTCACCCGAATGACATCTTGTCCATTGCTTCCTTTTTTCTAATCGCCCACCTCAGCCTTTTTCGAGTCATCACCTACTTCTCCTCAATTTGTTTCAACGACTTCGTAAAGTTCCATCGGTACATAAAACGCAATCCGGTTTTACCAAATTCTGACACGTTGAGTCGAAAACATCTATTCACAATGTTTGACAGACTTTTCAACAATATACAAAGCGCACCTGGTCAATTTAATAATGATGAAGAATAGGAAATCCCGAGTCATCGATGAGACTACGGTATGTCCGACTTAGAAAATTTTATCAGACTTCTAATTTTCAGAGGAAAAGAATGAAACGCCTTGAAACTGCCAGAACTTTAGGGAACTTAGGAATCTCAATGGTACACTATAATCTCATCTATATTTCACTCTAAAATATAGTGACTCTTTATAGAATTGGATTTGCTTCAATGGTTTACTCTATAATAGAGTTACTCTATTATAGAGTGAAATATAGATGAATTTTGCTTTTTCACTCCAAATATAGAATAAATATCAACATTACTCTATATTCCACTCAATAATAGAGTAACTCTATTATAGAGTAAACCATTGAGCAAATCCAACTCTATAATAGAGTTACTCTATTTTAGAGTGAAATATAGTAAAATTATAGTGTACCATTGGAGATGGTCTTAGAATCTAGGTGGATAGTCTAGCGACCAAGTCTTAGGCAATTTTTCCAGTCTTGTTCTATTGTTCCTTAACAGTCCAGGCAGAGCTTGTGCACCGATCTAATCTCTCAAAACCGAGAAACAATCACCACACATTCAAGCATACTCATCTCGCTTCCTAACGAAGAAAAACGCATACAACCTTCGAAGAACAGTTCATCCGTTTTCTTTTTTAAAAAAATGGGGGAGTAGGTATGTATAGTTTACACGTATACTCACATACACATACTTCAAAAACTTTTTGCTTCAGCATCAAGAAAACGCTTTCGATAAAGCAAACTCTTGCAGCAATAAGCAGAAAACACTTTGGCAATGTGATGTCCCGTCAAAATCATCTCAGAGCGCAAATGACAAATCTAAGATTTGTCTAAAACACTAGCGACGTAGCTAAACCGTCACAGACATAGTCTTGAAAACTCTACAATCATCTCTTGTCCCAACCTTGCGATTAGAAAACTTGTACCAACGTCAGACTGATAACATGACGGTAAGTTAATGAATCGTAACGAAATAGCCTTCAATAAAACTCCATGAGTGATTCCAAGCAACTTTCACCAAAGGTCGAAATCAAAGAGGAAACAATTTCCATTTAATCCGTGGAAACATCACAATTTTGACATCTTCGATTCCCTATCTTCGTAAAACTTTTCATCCATTATTTTCGTATAACAAAACTTTTTATATGAAACAGTCTACAGGAAAACAAGATCGTTGCCATGCAAAACAACTTCGCAATATGAAAAAGTGAATGAGGAAAAAATATTCCTCCTTCGCAAATATCACGAGTAAGTTGCGAGAAACACTCTCCATTTACGTCTATGAGAAGCTCCTCTCACAATACTTTCACGAAAAATCCTCCATATATAGTCAATTCAAGTCATGCTAAGAAACTTTCGAAATAAACATAACGGTCTTACCAAGAACTGTGGTAGATAATTTTCGTATAATAAAAATGAAGATCCCTGCAGATAACTTACTTCTACCTTTCACTTCCTCGGTTACATCCGAGTAGGAAATCACCCATCAACGTAACTGACTCCGCAAGGGTCTGTGTCGAGCCTGTTAGACTTCTTCTCCCTCGGATGGAAAGGAAACAATTTTCATACAGCTAAAGGAAACGTTCTAAAAAACATTCATCGTATAACTGAAACCTAAAGTGGAAAATCGTTTTTAACAGCCATCAGCCATAACTCGAAAAACTCGGCTATGCTTCGCCTGTCAATCTCGACAAATGCTGTTTGGCCATCGGTCAATTACGCCTTCCCTTGGAAGCCCGAACCAGAGTTCGGCATCCCAATTGAGGACTATTCTAAAATAACTTGACCTTAATGCTTACACGAAAGTTTCATGGTCTAGTCCTTTACCAACAACGACCTTGGCTATACGGCTGAACACAGCCTTCATGCCAAGCCAAAATAATTGAGCGACCACCGCTCCAATCACTTAACGGCTAAACGATAATCCATGATTTTTCATTAAACGGCAAGTGACGATTTCGCAAACAATTTGTCGTATAGCCTAGAAGCAGAAATCATACGTTAAATTCTTCATAACAAAACTCATTCCTAAAACCCAAACGGTCAACATAAATTTAAACTTATCATCAGTCTATCAAGTTCTATATGCTCCACAATTTACTTTAAACCCGCAGCGTTTTACCCATAAAACACGGTATGTAAGGAAACATTTGTAACAAAGCTTCTAGAGCTATACGAGTCTCCCTTACAAATACACGAAAAAAACCTCGGAAGGCCAACACTTCACAAAGCACTCTTCCTTAGAAAAAATTCATGCGACCCCTCGGTCCTAATTCCTTGATCGCAAATCGAACAATTTAGCGTCCAAACTGAAACAACAGTTTTTGGCTGCAAACATTTGCAAAACATCTCCAGGCCCGCAAACATTTCAACCACGAAATGCGGCATAAGGAACACTCAACCTCCTTCGGCACCGAGAGATGTCACTAACGCTCAAAGAACCGTTTTTCTTCAAAACATTCTGGATGAAACCCTCGTCTCAGGAATTCAAAATACTCAAACACACCTCTAAACGGTAACATACCTCTAAACGGTAACATATATCAATTCTTTGTTGATGTTCACAACAAACGAACTCTAACGTCCTAAACAGACTTAGCCACCTTCGAAAGGATAGGCTCTCATACATCTGACAAGGATAATATAGCGCGCTATACAAAAAATCCGAAATTTTGGTCAGCACCTCAAAACAGACTTTGGAAGTAGCTCGATTCTTACTAAGATAAGTCGTATACGCTGATAACATTTCGCGGACCTTAAATCGGTACAAATCAGGTTAAAATTTCAAACAGGCAAAACGAAAGCCAATTTTTCATCGCAAAGCCTTAAGCTAAAATTAAACCTAGGTCTTGCCCTAAACCCATATCAACACCCCGATACGAGATCCTAAAATTTGTTTCTTCATTTATATATGTACGTTTATGAGTCTCCACGAACCAAAAGACTTCGAGAATTCTCATCTTACACAACGACATGTATGGTGATCATCTGAGAGACAGGAATGAGACGACAACTCACACCATGTGCCTCTAACTGCAAAAAAAACGGCAATTCTCTCAATTTATAAAACCGTTACCATATAAATTTGAGGAAAATATATTTAAAGCCCTAAACGGGCAGGGAGTCAAGGCCACACACGGCCAGTCCCAAAAACATTAATACGTCCACACTTGGCCTAAGAAAAAAGCCTCCAAGGCTAGTCTCGAGGCCGACAAAGGTCCAGCATAAAATGACATCGGCAGAAACATACTCGAAAATCTCTACACGACATGTAACTAGACCATAAAGGTCTCGCTGGAAAACAAGGTCATAAGACCCTTAACTCTAAGAAAAACTACGAAAGGCTTGATCCCTTCAATAAGGGTACGTAGGCAACCTTCATAAGGTGCAGCCCCAATCCAACACCTTATAGGAATACGAGGATGAGATTAATCTTCACAATAAAATGATCTCGACAAAAGTTTTCGAGAGAAAAAGGAAAAGCACTCCTTGTTATGGTATTTTTGTGTAGGGTTGTTTTAGTAGTACAGAACACTAGAAGATTTTCGCAAAAACAAGAGAATCGAGACTAAGGAGATGTTTATTGATGATTTGAGTAGGGACTACTATTTTTTGGTGTATAAACCCTAATTCTAGTCGTCTAAACCCTAATCTCCTAGTCTCTGAATGTCGATCCCTTGTTCTAGGGTTTGAGCTCCCCTTTTATAGATGTAGATGTCGGCTGAAATAGGTTAAACTCTTCCATATTCGTGAATATGGAAGATCCCCTTAGACAGAAAACTTCCATTTTACCCAGGGGTCGGTTCGGAAGCAAGGGTCGGAACCAGGGTCCTTCAATGCAGGGGTCTGGAGGCCGGTATCTGATGTCTTGCATATTTTCATTAATTTTGCCATCTTTATTTTGCATTCTTTGTCTTGTAGGTTAAGGTTTAGGCATTTTAGGACCCATTTTGCATTCATTAGTCCTTATCAGGTATTGGAGTGTCCTATGGAGTAAAAGAAGGTGTTGAGAGTGGTTTTGATGCAAGAATGAGATAAAAAAGGAGTTTGGCCTAGTGTGGGCAGAGATGGTCTCAGTCTTACTCAGCCGGACCAGACGGATGGACGTGCTCGGCCATGTTTACCCGCGCATGGAGAGCCTGACGAACACACGGACGCGCGGCCTGATCTGCTCGGGGTTCAATTACCCGTGCGGGGACGGAACAAGCCAGACGGACGGACTGAAGAAAGACCATGCGTGGACTGATCTGCTCGGGACGCGTTACCCACGCAGGACGAGAAGGATTGAGACATCCGGACGTGCGGTCTGGGACGTGTGGTATGCAGTACCCGCACGGGACGAGACGAACAAGACTGACCGGATGCGCGGATGACTATACGCGGTTCGTATTGCCCGCGCGAGACAAGAGATGGACGGGACAGCCGGATGCGCGGCCGGACGAGCGCGGTACACAACACCCGTGCAGGACGAAGCCAGACGGACTGCACGGATGCACGGGACGGGACGCCCGGGCCAGCACACCCGCGCGGGACGAGGAACGGACCGGACGGTCCTGCGCGAGTCAGACATGTGCGGGACGGACCGTCCAACCTTGCCCTGAGCATTTTTCACCTTGATTTCCTATTGGTCGAGACCTAATTGCTTCCAAGGACCTTTTAGTCAATTTCTATGATGTTTTTAGAGCTTTTAGGCCAAGTATAAGTACCCTTGTTATCCCTAATTTGGGACTTATGTTATTTTCTCTCTAAGAATACAAACCTTTTGAGTAAAGCTTTATCTTTGAATCATAATCTCATCTCATCTTTGTGTTTTTGATTGTTTGATTTCATCTCCTTTCTTTCTCTTCATGATTAAGCTTGAATCTTTCATGAATTCAACAGTGGTCATGGTGATTAGTGAGTAGTCCTCTTTGGATTCATGGGTTAGGGAGACTAAGGGGTGATTAGGCTAGATCTAGGATGTTTTAGTGTAGATCTATCTTGTTCCTTGCTAGTAGAGTGCTTTTAATGCTATTTTAGAGTTGGCACTCTAAAGTTGAGCCTTAGGTATTTCATGCCCGAAAGGTGTTCTATGAAATGCCTGAACCAACTCTCCTAAGCTTTTAACATTCTTTACCAAAGAGATTTGTTGTTAAAGGTATTAAGATGGCTATTAGGCTTGTTCTTAGTGATCGCTAGATAATATTCAACCTAAGAGATTAGATGCTTGAGTTATCTTTGTGAATGAGCATTCATCTGAGATAGAGCTTGCTTAGAATTGTGCATGCTTCCAAGGTTGATAGATTGATTGTTTGCTGCCACCTTTAGATTGATGCTTGATCTCCCAAGGTCAATTCCCTTAGCCCATGAGTTCTCCCATCACATAAAGAAAGAAAGTTTTATCTTTATTGCATTTAAATATTATCTTAGTTTAATAATCATCTCTTAGGCTTGCATTTAGATTAAGCATAGGCTTGCATTCCCTTTGCTTTGTGATCACTTAGAACTGGTTTGACATCTTTTATATTACAACATTTGATTAGGACCCTTGAAAAGTCATTTCATCAGTATCCTGCCCGGAAGCTGGAGAAATCTTGTACCTGGATATTTTTCCCACACAGCTTCTCTATTATTCCTTGATTTTGTCGCCAAAATCAAGGATAATCTGTACACTTGAGTCAACCGGAGTCGCCTCTATCTCAGCAGATTTCCTTAGGCAGGACATTGCTCCAGATGCTTTGTTCCTCAAGTTCGCTAGGCCGAACCTGAGATGAAACCATTTTCCCCGGCAAACCGGAGCTTAGTAGGTATCTTCAGGTCTTGAACCTGGTTGGAGTCGAAGCAGAGCTTGACCTTGTTTTGTCGCCTCCATGGCCGGAGTAATGATAGGCAGGGTGTCGGGCCTGGTATACGACTTGGCTAACAGTGAGACTTGATCGCTTCTGGTCCCTGCCGCTGATGTGATGTAACCGACTTCAATCGGGTTAAAGAGGGATTGCCCGGTCGCCGACCACGGAGGCCTACTGCATGTCTTAAATCACCTGAGTCTTGCGCGATCACCTTTGGATGAAAAGAAGAAGAAAACCCTAGCCGCCGCGGACGCTTATTAAGTCGGCTGGCCTCTCTTGGAAGAATCTTTAGACATTTTCCTTTTATCAAAGGGAAATCGGAGGACCTTCCCAATTTTTTTTTTTGCATATCAATTTTAGAGGTCCCCTTCGATTTTAGAACCGACGGGAGTTTTGATCGAGCATATATATACCTCATCCCTATCAAAGATTGCAACTCAGATTAAAGCATCATTTTCGACTCGGCGAGATGAGCAACCAGCCTGCTTTCCCAATATTCCCAGCTCCGTGTCGGCTGGCGTTAGGCCTTGTCATCCCTCTGCCGACCCGCTTTCTTCCTCCATGATTTCTACCGGGACACTTTTGAAGCAAGCAGCTTAGGCGCCCCAAGGGCTCCGGCGCCAAGGTTTCCGACGAGGAAGACGATGATGGCCCTAGGTCAGATATCGGAGAAAGGGATCTGGTTGAGATTCGAATGAGGTACTTGATTCCTGAGTCAGTGGAGATGAGGTGTGCTAGGAGTTCGAGCGCGTTCGATGGTGGGATCGATGAGGTGGCCATCTTCGAGGCCTATCCGAGGCGGGTTTAAGGGGCTGTATCCCGCCTCGATAGCGGAGGTGTCATCGATTTTGCTTTTTTCTCCTTCGCAGCTCACGCCATCGACATGGCGCATGCCGACGCCATCCAGGTGTTGGGAGAGCTCCACGGTATACCGTTTGGAGTGTCCGAAATTTTGTACTCTTACAGCTTCGTCCCTTTGATGAACAAGAAAGGGTTTTACCATATTTCGTCTCGAGATGGTGAGCCCCTAGTGAATGAGCCACCCGTGGCGTTTGAGGCGTTTCTTTTCGTGACCTATGGAACAAGAGATACGTGTTCATGAAAGTCAATGGGACTCCTGGCTATCCACTGTTCTGGCGTGCTGTTGGCTAGTTCCCTGCTAGTTTTCCGGTGGTCTCCGCCTACTTCATTATCCGTCTTTTTACTTCTTCTATTTAACTTTGCAGAAGTAGCTAGACCTGTGCCTTTTGCCGGTGAAGCTTTGGTGAAACTTGCCATGGAGATTCCGGCGATTTTGATGAGTTCCATTCTTAGTGAGTCGGTCGGCTTTAGGCCACAGCCGCATCCGGGTGAGATATTCTTTGCTTTCTGATTGCCGCTGATCCGCGCTAACACTTTTGTTGTTTGTTTCGACTCTAGGTGGGATCCTCAGGGTTCCGATATCGTCGATATACGATGACTATCATAAGACTAGATCCTCGAAGAGGCAGCCTTACTTTCCACTGCGCAAGAGCGCGTAGCTCGAAGGAAAACACGAGCCAACCTGCGAGCCCGAATCTATGTATGTTTGGACGAAGCCTTCCCAGACCGCGCGAGATCGGGCGCAAACCTGAGTGAGTCACTGAAGGTCGAGCTCATAGCTTGCCTGAAAGAAAACTTGCACACGTTCGCAAAGTCCGCAGAAGACATGCCCTGAATCGACATCAAGGTCACATGTCATGAACTAAACGTTGACCCAACTTTCAAACCTATTAAACAGAAAAGACAAAAATTGGGACCAGAACAAGCCGAGGCGGTCAAAAACAAAGTCGAAAAACTCCTAAAAGTCGGATCCATAACGGAAGTTAGGTATCCTGACTGGCTCGCTAACCCAGTTGTGGTCAAGAAGAAAAACGGGAAGTGTCGAGTCTGCGTCTATTTCACTGACCTCAATAAAGCGTGTTCAAAAGATAGCTTCCCGCTACCACACATCGATCGCTTGGTCAAAGCAACAGCAGGGAACAAAGTCTTGTCTTTTATGGACGCGTTTTCTGGGTACAATCAGATCATGATGAACCCCGACGATCAATAGAAAACCGCGTTCATAACCGACCGCGGCACTTACTGCTACAAGGTATTGCCATTCGGTCTTAAGAATGCTGACGAACTTATCAGTGACTCGTCAACCGGATGTTTTCCAACAGCTCGAAAACAATGGAAGTTTATATTGACGATATTCTCGTGAAAATCACTCGAGGAAAAAGATCATATCTCTCACCTCCGAATGCTTCAAAAGCTGAATCTACACAATATGAAACTTAACCCCGAAAGTTTAGGTTCGCAGTAGCATAAAGAGAGTTTTGGGATACCTTGTCACCTTCCACGTATCGAGGCCAACCCGAAACAGATCACTGCACTTATCGAAATGGTATCCCCGAACAAAGTGAGAAGTGCAGAGATTAATCGAGAGTCGCAGCATTCAATCGCTTCATCTCGCGATCAACCGATAAATGTTTACCTTTTACGACAGTCGAGAGGGAAAAAATTCGAGTGGACCGAGGAATGCTAAAAGGCCTTCCAACAACTAAAGCACTACCCCACCCGAAGTTATTAAATTACTTAACAAGCTATTGAAAGCTATACGAAGTTCATTCTAATAAAAAAAATCGCAGAAGCGACGGGGATTCAAAGCCACAAACGGCCAGTCCCAAGATAAAATAACATGGCCATGCTCGCCAGAAACAGAAACATAAAGACAAAGTCTCGCACGAGACTACCAACTCAATCATCCTCCGCGACACGGTTTTTCTTCATCGATCCTCCCCTGATTCGAACTGCGCTACCGCCACCTTCTTCAGCTAAAACATAGCCTCCTCCGCCCGTCGAGATGAGGGTGCCTCGCCGAGAAACAATTGGATCTCGCTGAGAAACAGCTTGATCTCGCCATCCCTCCGCCGACGCCGCTAGGCCAACTCCTCGACATGACCGATCGCTAGGAATCGAGAGCATCCGGAGACCCTTGCCAAACGGGTCTTAAACTCAGTACGCACTGATTCCTTGGCCTCCTCGACACGAAGTCGCTGACTCCTCCCTGCTCTTGACCTTACGCTTCAGTCGACGTAACTCGAGGATTTGGCTGCTTCGCTCTCTTTGCCTTAAGCAAAGAACTCGCTGCCTTACCAGGATCCCGCTGTTTGATCCGAGACTCAAACTGAGTCTCTTCAAGGGAATGAGCATCCTCGATAGCCTTCAGCTTCCGGGTCAAGCTGTGATGACTCTCTCGATTCCGCTTAACTCTTAGCGACGCCAACCTCTGATCCACACTCAGCGATCATCCCATCGATCAACTAAACGAATCCGCGTAGATAAAATCAAATGACAATTAGAGCCCAAAAAATGAAAAGAAAGAAAAATGAAAAAGAGCAAACCTTGGCACGCTGTCGGCACCGGTCCCAACCAGTCTCAACGCCCTGGTGCAACTCCTCTTCTTGGCCACGCCAGGATTAGCGATGGCCTTTTGCGACTCTTCGCCATAGCAGTCGGGGCCACTTAGCGGCAATCCCAAGACAGTCACTCTCTTGGCCGAGGAGGAGGAGGCATCGATTCAGGGGCCGGCTCGACATCGACAATCAGAACAGAGGTCGAAGAAGGTGATCCCGACGGATGAACCTTGGCCTCAGGCACCGACATGTCCGCAATGGTCACCCCTTCGGGCGGAAATGCCAGGGTCGGGACAACGCTCGAAACGCTGGTCTCGGAGACGATCACGTAGGATTTGCCATTTCTTCAGCCTCGCCGCGAGCTAGCTTGCTCAAAAGAGAGGAACTCGCAATATGGGCAGGAACAGTTCCAGGCAGTTTGATCCACGAATGCTCGCCGAGGCCTTGCTCGCTCTGGCACAGTTCTTCTGAATGTTGCTAAGAAGACCTCTTGGCGGGAGAGCTTTCCAGAAGCAAAGAGAAACTTGAGAGTTGAGAGAATGTGAAGAGAATGAAGTGGAGTAGCGGATATTTATAGGAAAAGTTGATAGAATTTTTCGCATTAAAGTAATAATGGAAAGATTCCACGGAAAATCAATTTTAATCGCTGATTCCGATTAAACACCACCACTACCGCAAGAATCGCTACAAACTTGAGCTGGGGACTAACTGTTGGGTCAAAACGTTATCTCAAATAAACATCTAAAAATCAGACTTTCATTAACTCTCGATGAAAGTTCTCACCAAAAGACCCTAGAAAATATACAACTCGCCAAAATGGCAAGTTCAAGCTTCAAACGCTTGCAATTCGCCAAATGGGAAGTTGGAACCCCGGCATCACCAACTAACCATTTGAAGTTGCTCACCAACTCGCCATTTGGCGAAGTTGCATCTCACTAACTCGCCAATTGGGAGAGTTGAGCTCCCGAGCATCACCAACTCGCCCATTTGGCGAAGTTGTTCTCACCAACCCGCCAACTCGCCAGTTTGAAGCTGCCCTCACCAACTCGCCAATTTGGCGACTTGCTCACCAACTCGCCAATTTGGCTAATTCTCCTCACCAACTCGCTAAATTATGAAGTTGCTCACCAACTCGCCATTTGGCGAAGTTGCATCTCAACAACTCGCCAAATTGGCGAAGTTGCACCTCAACAACTCGCCAAATTGAAGAGTTGTACTCAACAACTCGCCAAATTGGCGAAGTTGCACCTCAACAACTTGCCAAATTGGCGAAGTTGCTCTCAACAACTCGCCAACTCAACAATTTGGCTAATTGTATCTCAACCGCTGGGTCAAAATCGGTCACGGGAATCGACACCAGAAACCCTCGAAAACCAAATCTCGGTCAAAACTTCAAAACCGAAAACGAATAACCAAAACGGATCACCCGACGAAGTCTACCGGGCGAGCATGACCAAACCACGGTCAGCTCACCCGCGAAAGCATCGGCCAGCTTGTCGGCGAAGCTCGACCGCGACAAGGGAGAGCTCACCACGACAGGGTGAGCTCGCCGCGAGCTCAACGGAGACAGAGGAGAGCTCGTCCGCGAGCATGGGCCAGCTCGCCGCGAGCTCAACCGAGACAAGGGCGAAGCTCGCCCGGGCGAAGCATGGGCCAGCTCGCCGGGAGCTCGACCGAGACAAGGGAGCTCGCCGCCGAAAGACGGGCAGCTCGCCGGGCGAAGCTCGCCGACAAGGGCGAGCTCGCCCAGCGAAGCACGGGCCAGCTCGCTGGCGAAGCTCGACCGAGACAAAGGCGAAGCTCGCCCGTGAGCACGGGCCAGCTTGCCGGGCGAAGCTCGCCGAGACGAGGGCGAAGCTGCCGGGCGAAGCTCGACCGGTGACACGGGCGAAGCTCGATCATGGCAAGGGCGAGCTCGGCCAGCACGGGCCAACTCGCCGGCGAAGTTCGACCATGACATGGGACAGCTCGCCCGGCGAAAGTACAACTCGTTATGGGTCAGCTCGCCAGCGAAGCTCGGCTAAGGCACGGAGAACTCACCCAGCGAGCACGCAGTAACCTATCGGCGATTGTTCCTGAACCCAATCTTGTCCCGCGGACTATGTGTTCTCGCCCAAAGCTTCCTTAACTCGATCCCCGTGTCCATGGGTATAACAATCGATTTTCCGCCTAGATGTATCTTCAAAAGCTTTCGAAATTAGCAAGGTTGGGTCTCAAACGGTTTCCCACTCTTCGCGGATAGGACGGGTTACGATTAATTCAACATCAACCACCTCGGCTGTACGAAGAGACGGGGTTCCGTTAGAAGGATCGTACCTACGCCGACGGATACTTCGCGAGTAAAAAACGCTTTAAGTCTCGACACGCCCAGAGGGTCCAAATTGGATCTATTACCACTGATATACCATGGATTTTACCTGTTTTACCCATGGTATATAAGTGTTTTACTACTATTATCTATGTTTTGGAGTCTATAAGGTATGTTTTCAGGTTCAGAAGCATTTTGGAGAAAAGTGATGTTTTAGGTGCCTTTTTGGAGCTTAAATAAGAGTTCACCCGTGATCAAGACCAGAGGTTGACACCAAGAGTTACACATCGATTGATGCACACTCTATGCTATCGACGACACACATTAGCTAAAGGACAATACATCGAGACATAATCGATCGATGTACACTATGTACTATCGATCGAGGCAGAAAGACAAGTTGGACCTGGCCGAACTTGAAGCCCAAGGTATCACATTTTACAAGAATGCCCTGACGAAGTTTTAACCTAATGAACTCATATTTATATGTGCCTAAGTGTTTTGGCAGAGATACAAGTTTATAGTTTTACAAGTTTTACAAGCTTTTACCACCACCTCTTCACCTCCTTCTTCTTCTACCCATTTCTTTTACTGCTTTCATTACTTTGCAAGTTCTCAATAAAGTTATATTCAGTTCTTTATTTTTCTTCTTAACAAAGGTTATAGAGTTCTGACCTAGAGGAGAGATCAAAAGATATTTGTGATGGAACCTAAGTGTTCACCCTCTAATAGTTTATGAATTTCTATTACTACCTTGTTGCTATGAAGTACTTAGCCATGTCCGAGTAGATTCATTTGTTAGATTTAGGGTTTAAATAGGATATGAGAGATTAGCCCCACCCTATAATTGCTATAGTTGTGATATTTATTGTTAGGATTGTTCACTAATGCTTTTCTAGCTTAGCTACCTAGAACATGAACTTGGATTGCATTGATTATTACATGCAATACCTGACAACATCCTAAACATGCTATGACCCTCTTGAGATATGCAAAATCTGATCTAAGATCATGGTGAGCATTGTATCAACTCAGCGATAAAGCTTGCTTAGAGTCAGACGATCAATACTCCTATAGAGTAATCGATCGACGAGCTGTGAGGTGTATCACCGATATTCCTATCGAACCATCGATCGATGCCATCGGCAGAGTAGCCGACCAACACCATTTAGCATCTAAGTAATAGATGGTCTAAATAATGCGAGAGCTGATGGATTCATTTAATAAGTGTTGAGCTCGACATATCATGCAAGCAACTTGTTAGCCTTTATAGTATTTATAATCCCAATTCTAATACTTACCTGAATCTAACTACTTTTCTTTATTGTTTCAAAACCAAATCCTTTCAACTGAGCAATCTTATCTTTACTCAGCAAACCTGCAATTTACTTTAAACTATTTTCAACCTAGCATAGTCATTAAGATTGCATCTTATTTGTACACTAGCTCTGGATTCGATCCCTAAGTACTACAACCTAACCTCTTATTTGAGAGAGTAAAGTCACCTTAGGGTAATTTGAGTGATATTAATGGTCTAAATTTCTGTGTTGTTTGTTGTTATATCATTCATTGACATAAATTGTTTGTCTTACAAATATTGTAGCTGCCTTTTTCAAAATGATGAAAACAGAATCAGAAGTGCAAGTTGATGTCCGCTGGTGGAAAAATCAGGTGGTTTCAGAAGGACGGTGTGGTTCAGATAACCCAATGGACTCAGTACACTTTGTTCCCTTGGGACCTGATGCAGTTAAAGTCTGGGTTGATGTGGTGAAGGTTATTTTGGCAGAGGTTTGGCATCCATCTTCTGAAATTGAGTGTTTGAGTGATGCAATTGGAACATACATTGCATGGCCAAAGGAGAAAGTCATCTTCTGCTAAGACTACTATCAGGTCTATTGTACTACATTCTACTTGGATATTATTGCTAGAAGTACTACCTTGTACTTGGATGTTGTTGCTTTCTAGTTTCGCTTAAGACTTCTGCTTTGGGTTATGTTCTGAGACTGGTATTGTATCGATGTTGTATTTTGGCACTGGTTTTTCTATCAATGAATGTGGCAGGTTCTGAGATTTAATATACAACTAAGCCGTAATGATAAATTATGCCATAACAACATATTTTATGACACAACAAAGACTACTAGGAAAACGCATAATGGCATGTCTAAAATAGCTATCATATAACTTACAATAATACGTAAAAGGTATAATTACAAACTATTTAACAGCTACTAAAATAAGCTATCAAATAAATTATATAGCATCAAATATTCACGCTATTATAAACATACATAATTCAAAGCAAACCGTAAAAACAGCTATCGTAATGTTAAACTACAATAGCTTTCAAGAAAATGCTATAATATATGGGGGACCTAAGATAACTGGAGCAGACATAGCGGTTTCAATTACGCCTAACAAAGCATATGATAGCTGTTTCCTTCCGCTAAGAATGGATATTTTTCTTGTAGTGCCACTTTCTAATCATGTGATCCTTCTTTACTCTGTTTGGACATATGGCAAGTTCTTCAGATTCTAATCAAACCATGATGAATCCTTCAATTGATAAACACTAAGTCTAGCACATTATCCCATCTGTTCACAAACTATCTTCTTTATTTACAGCTTTGATTATTTACTGCTTTATGTTATATTTTGCCTAACTTAATCTTACTATCTATACTATTGTGTTTCCACGCCTCCTGTGGATACGATCCTCAAGTAATACAAATGAACCTCTTATTTGAAAGAATAGCTTAAAGGTTAATTTGAGCATATCCAATTTTTAAGCCGCTGAACATTGGATTCGCCATCAGACTTGATTAATAGGTTTAGTATAGGTTTTATTTTCTATTTTTAGTTATTTACAAGAAAAAAGTTTCTTTGTTTCAGGTACATACATCTCAGTACCAAGAAGCAATGAGAAGAGGTTTTGGTTCTTCAAAGAAGGAACTTGCTGATTCACACACTCCATCCGTAAGTCTACGAGGGAAGTATCGATCGACACCTCTAAGCAGCAGTGATTGACAGCGAAACCACGCATTTAACGGCACTATTTATCTGGTGCTGAATGACACTATTCAATCGGGCCGAATGACACAATTCATCTTGTGTCGATCGACACCACTTACGCAGACATAAAGGTCGAAGTGCTCATACTTGAGGCTGATGAGAATGGGATCTTACAAGACAAAGAAGGTTGTACTCGCAACAACACAGACAATTGATTAATGTACAGTGGTGTTGTAATCCCTGATGTGATTGTTGTTGCTGAGATGAATGACTTTGAGCTGAGCCGTGAATGGTATGATGGGGTAGATGAGGATCCCTTCCAAGGTCTTTCTCACCAAGATCCCAAAACCACATCAAGAACTTGAGGATCTAATCTCAAGGAGGGAGCAGCATGAAGTATCTCAATACCACATTCTCGCAAGATTTTTTCCCTTACTCTCTTTTGGGATGCATTTAGCTGGTTCAGCCAACTACAGCCAGGATCTCTAACTTGCTGGGAGGACATTAGAAGAGCCTTCCTCTATGAATTTCGATGATGCTGAAGCAGCTAGAGAAAGGGAGATTGATAAGTGGGACAGGCTCGCGAAGGTTGGCGTAAGAAGAGAAACCAAGTGAACACAGATAGTTGGTCAACCATAATTTGCTGAGGGCTATGAAAACCATATCCGAGAGCCGAGCTGCATGGATGAAGTTTATATTAGTGTTCGATCTCAGTATCGATCGACACTGACACCATTTATCAATCGACACCTGTTGAAATCCCTGGAGAGATCGAAATATTCCTCATGACATTGCA
>JAEACV010000658.1:0-27830 GCA_016432835.1 Brassica nigra | reverse complement strand
AGTAGATTCATCTAGATCTGCATGGGATTGGGAGAATAAGGGTGATTAGGTTTAGATCTAAGATGGGTTTGATATGAAGAATCAGCCTCAAGATGGTGATACCCTAGGGACAATGGTCCAAGAGCTACCAGCATAAGACCACAGCCCCAACCACATATTCTGAGGGATGCTGCCAAGAAGGCTGAGGTAAAGAGTCTGCAAAAAGCAGACACCAAGCGGAAGAGAGCAGCAACAAACTGAAAGTGGTGAAGCAGGAAGACATCGAGTTTGAGCTATCACTCTATGATAAGCTCTGTTAGTCAAAATCGGTCAAAGACGCAATCAATACCCGAAAAGTCCTTGAAACAACAAGCCGCCGAATAAAACCAAGGAAAACTAGTTATTCATAAAACGCCGGGATGATCGTGATCGTAGCCTCGACACCAGCAGGAGCGTAAGCCACAGCCTAGCCCGGGCTGGCTCGCTCGTTGGCACTGGCGCCGTACTGCTCGCCTGCTGGCACGGCGCTGGTGGTCGCCTGTGCTGGCACTGGCCGCCGGGCCGCTCGCCTGCGTTGGCACCGGGTGCCAGGCCGCTCAACCGCTGGCATCGGGCGCCGGCCCGCCTCGCTCTGGCTGGCTCTGGCTCGCCCATGCTGGTCACGAAGCTGCTCGGCCGGTGCTGGCATCGCACCGGCCGCTCGCCTGCGTTGGCACCGCATCGCCGACTGGCTCCCTTGTTGGCACCGGCGCCGGGGCCAGCCTCGCGGCTGGTCACGCGCCGGCTTCAGCCTCGTGCTGGTCACGGGCGGGCGCCAGCTTGCTCTGCTGGTCACGGGCGCCGCCCCACCTCGCGTGTTGGTCACAGCGCGCCAGCACCATGTCCAAATCCTCGAAAGTACGGACCACTGGCAAGCGCGATCTTCTTCCCGCTAAAACCGTCCAACAAACTAGTCCAACTATGCACTTTGTATCCTTGCTCGAAAGACTCACCGCTCAATTCCTTTGAGACAAGAAACCCAAGAACCCCGCTTCGCTTTGGTCGAAATAAATCGAAATCTTCGGAGACCACCAAAGGTTCGGTTGATGAATTGATCGCGATTCATCGTGATAAAACGATCACGGTTATTCTAAAACACCAATCATCTAGACTATACGGTGAATTGAGGTTCCTTCGGAAAAAGTATCATGACAGGCTGGTTTCTCGGAAAAATCAGAAACGCCCACGATCGAAACAACGGCCCCGTATATCTCATGCGACCGAATCGGCCCACTTGGCGATTTTCCAGGAAACCAAGTCGAGATGGACATGACGCCCATGTTTATCTTAACATAAGATAAATGTCAAGTTTCAAGATAAATGTGAAGTTTCTTGAAGATAAATGTCAAGTTTCCGATAAACATGAAGACCGATGGAAATGGAAAGAAGCCCGATTAAGGATAGATTCGCCCAAAGGAAGAATAGACCACTCAAAGAGGAGTATATAAGGAGAGCTTGGGGCTTAAGAGCAAAGAGAGAACTTTGGAGAGCAACATAGCACTTAGAGCAACTTAGACACTTTTTTCCTCGCTTTTTACTAGCGAAGGCGACTAACTAGGTTATTATAACTTGCAGTCAAGCACTCAACTAATGCCTCACGACAGCTCTTGTAGCCAAGGCCCTCCCTGTTGTTCACGACAAACGCCGATTCGAAATAAGATCTTTGCTCTATCCTTTTTCTTACGCATTTTATTTCGCTTTCTTATTCTCTTTGTCGCATGATTGTCGCGGTGTGGCCCAGCAGATAAACGGACCTTCAGAAAGCCTTGGTTCACTGGTTTTCCTCCAAATCAACTTAATTTGACAGCTGCGATTTCGGTTCCCACAGCTTTGGCGCTAAGGAGGGGGTACGGATCTATCTCACTGCAACCACACACGCCGGTCCGATAAGGCTTACCAACACTGACAACCCGCAACGACGACGGAGCTCCCGCCGATGCCAACGCTAACTAATATTCCAGCTGGAACGACAACGGTCACCACCGACACCACGATACTCGACCAGATGAAAGAGATGTTCGCCGCCGTAAACAGCGGATCTAACAAAGAAAACTCGTGGCCTCTCGCAAAACAGGTGGAAACCTTAACTGCAAAGGCCAAGAGAAAGGTCCCACGAGGGATCAGAAGAGCCCGCGAGCGTCAAGACTTGACTTCAGACTGGCGATCGAGCTGCACGCGACGACAAGACTTCTCCAAGCCAAAAGCTTGACTAACCTTCCAACCGGTGCGAACCGACCACGGAGAATCTTCCACCCTACCGGGACAACGAAGAAAACAACGCCGAAGCGATCGATTTGGACATTATGAACCAACCGATCATTCGACGGTAGCGCTGATGTTCATTGATATCACTCAAATTACCCTAAGGAGTGACTTTACTCTCAAATAAGAGGTTCAGTTTGTACTTTAGGATCAATCCACGAGAGCTAAGTACAAATAAGATGCAATCTTAATGACTATGCTAGGTTGAAAATAGTTTAAATAAGATGCAATCTTAATGACTATGCTAGGTTGAAAATAGTTTAAAGTAAAGTGCAGGTTTGCTGAGTAAGGATAAGATTACTTAGTTGAAAGGATTTGGTTTTGAAACAGTAAAGAAAAGTAGTTAGATTCGTGGTAAGTATTCAGAATTTAGGAATTCGGGATTATGAATACTATAAAGGCTAACAAGTTGCTTGCATGATATGTCGAGCTCAACTCTTGTTAAAGTAGTGCAGGTTTGCTGAGAAAGGATAAGATTACTCAGTTGAAAGGATTTGGTTTTGAAACAAGAAAGAAAAGTAGTTAGATTCGTGGTAAGTATTCGTGAATTTAGAATTCGTGGATTATGAATACTATAAAGGCTAACAAGTTGCTTGCATGATATGTCGAGCTCAACACTTGTTAAATGAATCCATCAGCTCTCGATTATTTAGACCATCTATTACTTAGATGCTAAATGGTGTTGCGGCTCGGCTATCGCCATGGTATCGATCGATGGTTCGATAGAATATCGACCGATACACCTCTAGCTACGCCGATCGATTACTCTATAGGAGGGTGAACACTTAGGTTCCAATCACAAATATCTTTGGATCTCTCCTCTAGGTCTAGAATTCTATAACCTCTGTTAACAAATATGTAACTAAAAGAAATAAGTAAGAAGAATAAACTTGTAGAAAACTTGTATATCTTGTATGTAAAAGCTTGTACATCTTGCCAAAACACTTAGGCATATAAATATATGAGTTCATTAGGTTAAAACTCGTCGGGGCATTCTTGTAAAATGTGATATTCGGCTTCAAGTTCGACAGGTCCAACTTGTCTTCTCACCAGATCGATCGATAAGTATGTACATCGCATTGATTATAGTCTCGATGTATTGTTCTTCGGCTAATGTGTGTTGATCGATTGCACAGAGTGTGCATCGATCGATATGTAACTCTCGTGTCGACCTCTGGTCTTGATCACGGGTGAACTCTTCTTTAAGCTCCAAAAAGGCACCTAAAACATCACTTTTCTCCAAAATGCTTCTGAACCTGAAAACATACCTAATAGACTCACAAACATAGATAATAGTAGTAAAAACACTCATATACCATGGGTAAAAACGGGTAAAATCTATGGTATATCAACTTCCCCAGACTTAACCTTTTGCTTGTCCTCAAGCAAACACACAGACAGTCTTTATGAAAGAGGTTTTGAAAAGCAGGGACTAAATCAAATTCACACTTAGAATCATAACCTCTACTTTGATGCGAACCACATCTTAAGAGTCTGTCAATCACGTGCACATTATGCAATATCCTAATTAAACAACCTTGATCATCTAGCCAACAACTTAGCAATCATGTTTGACTAACCCCTCTACTGATTTCATTTCGGTACATAAAAATAAAAGTGCAGGCTTTACCTTGGGAGTATCGATCACAGGATGCAAGGTTGCTCAAACAAGTATCTGGACCTGGAGGTAAAAATTAGTTCATATCCTCTTTCTCTACTATTTCTCCTAGTCAAGTCCGCTTCATTTGCAAGACATTGACCAAGATAGACAGGCTTCCATGAATCAAGCCTTAATGGTTGCAGCCACCAAGTCCTGTTCACTTCTTTTTGACCTATATCCTAGGATTCATTGCAAAGCAAGTCTTGAAGGGGGTAACCACCAAGCCCTGTTCGAACCCTTTACCTATAGAATTCTTATGAATCAAGTCTTGAGGGGGGTAACCGCCAAGCCCTGTTCGAATTCCTTCCTAGTTAATAACTAACTAATCCTAGAACATAAATTTAAGATATTTTTTTTTAAGAAAACTTAAATCTAATTTCGAAAATGAGAGAAAGAGGGTGATAAAACTATCTACACAAGGGTTTTACCTTCCAGACTTGTTTGAAGCATCCGATCCCATGTATACCAAGCCCCAAGACAAGCAAAGAATTGTCAGGTTAGGTTGGAAATCAGCTTTTCCTCCACAATCAATGAAAGTGTTGTCATAGCTGACATGTGATCAACTTTAGCATCTATAGTACATTCTGCATCAACAAATCTAAGAATGGTGCCTAAAAGATTGGTTAGATAAAAGTGAAAATTTAAATTATCATTATCCCTTTCGACTCAATAAAACCATTTTGAAAACATTTTGGATGAAATCAAAAGGTAAACAGCATCAGTAATCATCCCCAGACTTAAATCATACATTGTCCCCGTATAACCAGTCCAGAAGGCATAGGCAATAATAAAGTACACTGATATCAAAAAGTTGAGAACGATATACCTGACCGCGATTCGTGATCGATTGATGTCAGCTTCACGATCGCTTCTGTTTGGTTCATGTCATCGATATCGACTGTGTCATGTCGGCCGATTTCAATGGCAATCGCCTAGTTGTAATCGCAAAGAAAACCAATAATAAAAAATAAAATCCTAAAGATAAAATAAAATGAAAACTACCTAACAGTGGGTTGCCTCCCACTCAGCTTTGATTATAGTCATCTAGCTTGACTTTGATGGAATGAGCTACTGAGATGAAGTCCAGGTACTTGTTGAGAAACAAGTATCCTCAGATCTTTCTCACCAACCATGCCAAATAGGCTTCTTGGGTTTGATATTCTCTGGTTCGCTTTTCTTTATCTCAATCAACTCATCAGTGATCCTTTGAATCGCTTTCTTCATGACCTTCAATGCTGAACTCGTGCCATCCTAATTTCCTGAGGCATGTTATGAAGATCACTGAGCCCGCTTTCATTGAATCAAGGCGCGATCATTTTGTCGTGGATGGAGCTGGTATCGACGATTCCTTTGTTGAAATGTTGGTCGATGGCTGTTGAAGTCCATCGATCGATGCGCTGGACCTTCTCGATCGATTCTAAGGGTGCAGGTCTGCTCGCAAGCTGCCTCCGAATGGCTTTAATTTCTTCATCCCTTCTATGCTAGATTCCATGGTTCCAACCTCGCACAAGCGGGAAATACGCTTGGTCTAGACGCCTATCTTGTGAATCATCCACGCTTGTTATTGCCGTAGACTTCATCAGCTAATTTATCCAAATCGGCTCTGGTACAGATCTCTCAAGTCTGTATATCGATCGATGCAATAGGTTGTTCATCGGTCGATTTTGTTTCTGCAGATTCGTGAAGCTTCTCGCAAAGAGCTTCATCTGGTCACGATTTCAGTCAATCGCCTATCGATCGATGTAAGGTTGAGCTCCGATCGATGCAATCGATGCAGATTGATAATCAAGTTGACGTTGAACTTCAGCTCTCGCTGCATAGTATCTATTCAGAGGCGAAGTTCCTCCACTTCTTTATCTACTAAAAGTGTATATCAGCAATTTTCCTCTCACTGCTTTCAGACGAGTCAATCCTCCAAAAGGATTGCAAGGTGCAGGGTTCATATCTGCATGTGCTTCATTGATAAGGCGATAGCTCTTCATCTCTTCTGGCAGATGCTTAGATCCCCTAGGTTGTGGAAGATAGGTTCACAGGTTTTGGTGAGTTTGCTGCTGAGACGAAGCTTTCTTCAATTCTTTCCAGATATCTCCAAGAGACTCATCAACCTCATGTTTTGAGTAAGTGGTCGATGGTGTGGGATCCAGATCGATCGATGTGGATGTTACTTCACGATCAATATTGATCTTTTCTAGCTATGGTTTTGTGCGCTATGAAGATCTTCAAGTTCCAGCTCAAGACGCTGAACCTTCTTGAGTAATCCCTGGTCTGCACCAACATCCAGCCATCTCACCGTGAAGCTTGTCTCGGGCCTCTTCTAAACTCTTTCCATGGAGAGCTTTTCCCATTTACGCTCTCCAAGTAAACCGTGAACATCTCGATTTCTTCTTTGGTGTAGGTTTCTTGCACCAATTCTTCTTGTAAATGAACTAGCTGCTCGTAGACAGATGTAGGAGCCGTCCATTGAAGTTCTTTGGAGCAGTTTCTTGATGTCGCCTTTAGAAATTCTGATGACGGCACCATCTATTCCTCTAGAAAGCCATTTCGCTCTCAGAGACCCCATACTCATCTCTCGCTCCCAAAAGAATTTTTGAACTCCATATCGAAGGCTCTCTTCCGAATTGGACACTTATCGATCGATGCAACACACTCAGACGACGATTCCGCTGAAGATATGGATCCTTTCTGTTGAGATGGTTATCCTCAGCCTTTGGGTCGTTGTTGTGTCTGCCTCCGGTGCTGATAATGGTTGTCTGATCCGTAGCGTTGTTTCTGAATAGGTTGTGGGATCCATTGGCTAATCAGGACGCCGGCAATGTCTTCGATATGTAGAGTGTTCGTCCATCCATTGAGCGAGCAGCCTTGTGAATCCCTGAAAATACCAAACTCATCCGGGATTAGATTACCAAATTAAGTGAATTTGAATTTGTTATCTGGAATTGTTTGGTGTATGTATCGTTGATGGCACAGGTTCTGAATCGGTCGATGGTTGTTCAGGCCTATCGGTCGATTGTACTGGTGCCATGTCGATCGATGAGACTTCTTCGGTTGGGTGATGTATGTTGGTGTAGCGTCTCGACCAAGCTCTCGTGACTGGTAGTTGCTTGCCCAGCACCGATTGAGTAGTCTCGCCTCGCGGTTGTTGATCTGTTGTCGAATGATGCGAGGAAATAGTATCGATCGATGGGGATGTGGTCCCGTCGATCGATGTCGGATTCTGAGGTTATAGTGGAGAAGTCGATCTTCATCATCTTGAAGGTTGTGACACTCTATAGCTCTCCTCCTCGAATCATCAGTATACCCTCAATATGAGTAGTATTTGCAGCATATGGTGGGATGTAGTAGTCGCTATCCCACGCGTTTTTTTCAAATCACCTTCTGAAACTCCTCCTCGATCTGATTGAATAGTGAATCGATCGATGACCATGTGTGGCTGTCGATCGATGTCGGTTCACCGAGATGATCGATGAGACAGTGCAACTATCGACGATTCTCGGGTCCCTGTCTCAGATTCGCCTGTGAGTCGTGATTCATCTCCACAATAGCAAGCAGCTACAAGGTCTGAGCCGCCTGGATCTTCTTAGGAACCTTGATGACTCGTATCGATCATAGTAGATCGTAGGGTTGATTAGGGTAAGCACGCTTTGTTTGTCCAAGGTTGCGACTGCCCGACCGTGGCTAGGAAGGCTCTTCCAAGTAGCAAAGAAGTAGGTAGGGTTATCTTGACGCCCAAGACATGGAAGTCTACCGAATTAGGGTTTCTCCTATGGTAACCTCAAGGTTTCTTACAATTCCTCCATAGTTTGCTGAGAACAATCCACAAAGATGAACGATTCTTCAAGAGGCTCTATCTTCAGACCTAGATGGTCTGCTATCACCTTGGGTAAGATGCTAACTCCAGATCCGTGTCACATGGGCACGGGAAGTTGATCCCCTGTGAGCAAGGAACAACAAACTTTCTGGATCATCCTTCTTTCTAGTTTGATCCTCCTCTTCATACTTTCTCCGACTTGGTTGAACATCCTCTTGATGTTCCGCCTCCTTAGTTTCTCAAAAACATCCACAATCTTGTGAAAGGTAGGCTTCTTCAAAGGGTTTCTCTCAGGTATCCTTAGAACTCTTTCTGAAACTTGCCAACTCTTTCTCATTAACTCCTCTTTAAGGTGTTTAGAACCTTCTTTCCTTTTTCGAGAACTCGCCATCTTTTTCCTTTTCTATCTCCATTGGATCAATAATATCCGTGGGTTTCTTCATTATGGCGGTTGGTGGGTTTCTGGAAGGCTTAGATTGCTCCCGGAGTGCATTAAGTCGCAACATCTATCTTGGGAAGTTCCACTCGCGGTGATAACTGAATATCGATCGACAGCTTCTAGAGTGGGTCGATCGATTTCTTTATCATTCGGTCGATCGATGGGACGTCTGTCCTGTCGGTCGATGTTGTAAGGGCTGGGCGGATGTGGGTGCTTTGCTGAAACTCCTCGTGAGTAAGTATCTTCACGGTGTTGCACTTGTTGGTGGATCTTTCAAGATCCATCGGTCGATGCTCGTCTTGTTCCACCGACGATGGGTTTGTACATCGACGATGTGGTGGTCCTGACATCGATCGATTCCAGTGGTTGCCGCCAATACTTTCGATCTGGAAGTCTCCCTCTTGCAGCTTCTCTTGCTTTACCACTCTCCAAAAATCATCCTCTATGATAGCACTGACGTTGTGGCCTGTTTTTTCTTCTCCAGTTCCTTTTCCTAAAGCTTCCTGCTTCTTAACAGCTTCTCCTGTCTGAATCACTTGAGTCTCTAGTTTCTTCAAATGGGTATTCAAAGCATCAAGCTTTGTGTTCAAAGTGGTCTAGACAGCATCGATCTTTCCATTGAAGTTCACCTCTAACTGCTGCTGGCTTTCAAGAACTTTGCTGAGCATGTCTTCTAGCTTTCCTTCTGGGGTTGATGTAGGTGGCTTCATGTAAAATGAGTTTCCATAACTCCTGTTGTTGTTGGGGTTGCTGCTGTTGAAGTTTCCTCTCGTCCTCCAGTTTCTGTTTCCTTGGTTTCCATCTCTGAAATCTGGTTCCACTGATCCAGTTGACTTCTCGCTTCTATGTAGTCATCTTCTTCATCAGCTTCTTCATCCTCTACTGAGCAGATTTGCTTGTTTAGCAGTTTCTGAACATTGTCAAGTGTAGCTTGTACCTCATTTATCTGTTCTTTTCCAAGGAATGCTGCAGATCTTGCTCTTACAATGTTCTTTGTGATGTTGCTGGATGCTAGGTTGTCTATTAGCTTCACAGCATCTTCAGGATTCCTTGTGGTGAAGTTGCCTTCACTCGCAGTGTCTAGAGCCATCTGATATTTCAGTGCGATGCTTCAAGAAAGTGCAGAGCAGCTGCACTTTGTTGAATTCATGGTGTGGGCAATGTCGCTGGTAAGACTTGAATCTGATCCAGGTATCCTTGAATGACTCTCCAGGCTCCTGATTAAATGTGGCAATTTTCCTCCTTAAGTCTTCAGCGTGCGCATCATCAAAGAAGTTACGCAAAATGCGTTTTGATGTCGCTCCAGGATGTAAGAGATCCTGGTGGTAGCTTCTTAAGCCACTGTAAAGCTTCTCCAGATAAAGAGGTTTGAAGAGCTTATAGAGAAGGTAGTCCACAGGGACTCCATTGCTTTGATAGCAGATATGAGATCCTCGAACCTCTCCAGATGGTCAATGTGATGCTCGCTGGACAGCCCATAGTAAGCTGTCTGTCCCATAGCAGGGGGACGAATGGCTGATCTGTAGGTGTAGAACTGATCTGGACGGTTGTAGTCAGCTAGTGTTCGAGCAGCCTCTTCTACAGGTTGAACAGCCCGTAGGTGCAGTTTCTCGTGGATTACTTCATTCGAGCGCTGAGTTTCTGACCGCTTCATTACGAAGGTGACCTTCTTGGTCACGCAAGTCTCCATTCTCATCTCGTGTGAGAATAATAGGCGCAACCATGACTCGCGGAGTAGTATCGATCGATATACGGTTAGGGGTATCGATCGATGTCGGATGAAAGATGTCGGTCGACGGTGAAGTAGTGTCAGTCGACGTGAAGGTGCGAGTATCGGTCGACGAAGACGGCTCGGTCGGCAGGGTGCGTCAATATCGGTCTAAGTGCGCTGATGGCGCCGATCGATGCGAACGGATTTATGATGGAACGCTCCAAGCCAGTGGTCTTATGAGAACAAAGTTGGGATTCTTGTTTCTTCTCGTGTGCCGGGCATGTACCGAAAAGACAAGAAACAAAAAATTTGTGTCAAGACAAATTAAAATAAAATAGAAATAACCTAGACTAATCAGATAGATCCTATTGTATCAAAGTCCCGCAACGGCCAAATTTGATATCACTTAAATTACCCTAAGGAGTGACTTTACTCTCAAATAAGAGGTTCAGCAGTACTTAGGATCAAATTCACAGAGAGCTAGTGTACAAATAAGATGCAATCTTAATGACTATGCTAGGTTGAAAATAGTTTAAAGTAAAGTGCAGGTTTGTTGAGTAAGGATAAGATTACTCAGTTGAAAGGCTTTGGTTTTGAAACAAGAAGAAAAGTAGTTAGATTCAGGATAAAAATAGAAATAACCTAGACCAATCAGATTAGATCCTATTGTATCAAAGCTCCCCGGCAACGGCGCCAAATTTGATATCACTTAAATTACCCTAAGGAGTGACTTTACTCTCTCAAATAAGAGGTTCAGTTGTAGTACTTAGGATCAAATTCACGAGAGCTAGTGTACAAATAAGATGCAATCTTAATGACTATGCTAGGTTGAAAATAGTTTAAAGTAAAGTGCAGGTTTGTTGAGTAAGGATAAGATTACTCAGTTGAAAGGCTTTGGTTTTGAAACAGTAAAGAAAAGTAGTTAGATTCAGGGTAAGTATTCAGGAATTCAGGATTATAAATACTATAAATGCTAACAAGTTGCTTGCATGATATGTCAGAGCTCAACACTTATTAAATGAATCCATCAGCTCTCGATTATTTAGACCATCTATTACTTAGATGCTAAATGGTGTTGTGGTCGGCTACTCTGCCGATGGTATCGATCGATGGTTCGATAGGAATATCGTCCGATACACCTCTAGCTACGCCGATTGATTACTCTATGAAGTATCGATCGATACGCTCTAAGCAAGCTTTATGCTGAAGTTGATACAATGCTCACCATGATCTTAGATCAGCTGCGATATCTCAAGAGTCATAGCATGTTTAGGATGTTGTCGTATTGCATGTAATAAACAATGCAATCAAAGTTTATGTTCTAGGTAGCTAAGCTAGAAAAAACATTAGTGAACAATCCTAACAATAAATATCACAACTATAGCAATTATAGGTTAGGGCTAATCCCGCATATCCTATTTAAACCCTAAATCTAACAAATGAATCTACTCAGACATGGCTAAGTAGTTCATAGCAACAAGGTAATAATAGAAATTCATAGACCTATTAGAGGGTGAACACTTAGGTTCCAATCACAAATATCTTTGGATCTCTCCTCTAGGTCTAGAATTATATAACCTGTGTTAACAAATAAAGAACTAAAAAGAAATAAGTAGAAGAAGAAGAAACTTGTAGAAAACTTGTATATCTTGTATGTAAAAGCTTGTATATCTTGCCAAAACACTTAGGCATATAAATATATGAGTTTTTAGGTTAAAAAACTCGCCAGGGGGCATTCTTGTAAAATGTGATATCTCGGGCTTCAAGTTCGGGCCAGGTCCAACTTGTCTTTCTGCCGCCTCAGTATCGATCGATAGTACAGGGTGTACATCGATCGATTATAGTCTTGATGTATCGTTCTTCGGCTAATGTGTGTCGATCGATTGCACAGAGTGTGCATTTATCGAATTTGTAACTCTGGTGTCGACCTCTGGTCTTGATCACGGGTGAACTCTTCTATAAGCTCCAAAAAGGCACCAAAAACATCACTTTTCTCCAAAATGCTTCTGAACCTGAAAACATACCTAATAGACTCCAAAACATAGATAATAGTAGTAAAAACACTCATATACCATGGGTAAAAACGGGTAAAATCCATGGTATATCATTCATCCTAGAAGGACCCGAAGTCAGTCTGCTCGACAGACGGTCTCCTTTGAAAAACCCATGACAGAAGAGGAAGAAGACCTCTACTGGATGGAACGGGAGGAACTGGCGGAGGATCAAACTCGGATCCATCGTAACCAGCGCCGACAAGCTCGGAAAAACGCAGGTACCGATAGCGAGATCCACGATCTCCGCGAGTCTCTCGCAAAAACCGTAGCCGAGGTAAAAGCGGTGAAATCACAACTTCACCAGGCAACTAGTGCCGCTCCCGAGATCGATAGACTTCTCGAGGAAGCACCTAAAACGCCGCTCACCGCCGGATCACGTAGACACGATCTCAGACTCGAAGATCAGGATTCCTCTACGACGGAACCACAGATCCGAAGGCACACTTACAGTCCTTCCAGATCGTGATGGGAAGATGCAAACTCCCGAACGTGAACGAGACGCCGTCACTGCCTCTCTTTGTCGAGAATCAGGGCAGGGCCAAATGTTCTCGCTCAAAAGAAACTCCATCGAAAGTTTCCGCCAACTAGCCTCGCATTTCAAACAGTACTCCATGTTCATGGATAGTGAAACTTCCGACGGACCTATGGAGTCTGGCTCAAAGGAAGACGAATCACTTCGACTTCATGAGAAGGTTCAAGCTAGTGATGGCCAGAGTGACGTATCATCAGACAAAGTCGCAATCGACGCTGAGAAAACTCTCTTGTACAAGTCAAAGTTCCGAAGTGGATATTGCTGGAGAAACCACGGATGATCTAGGATACCTCCACAAGGCAACGGATTTCATCGCCATGGAAGAAGAGATGAGAGTCCTGTCGAAAACATACCGCAGAAAACGCCCTCAAAGAAGAAACCCTCTGAACGACAAGTAGGTCCATCACAAAGGGAAGACGCCAAGGCGCAGCATAACCACGCCATCAACTCGAGCAAGGCAAAACCTCCGAAACACCTGACCAGGAACCAGTACAAGGATAATTCCTACTGCGAAGTTCCACGAAACCAGAGGTCACTCCACCGCGAACTGCAAGGTTCTCGGCGCCAGGCTCGCCGCAAAGCTCCTCGCCGGCGAACTATCCAAAGTCAAAGGTATAAAGGACCTGTTCGTGGAGTCCGACCGCCCAAAAACCAACAAGACTGTCTCCGAGGACCACGCGCCTGAAAGTCAGTCAGGCGAAAAGCGCGGAAGGAGACAGGACGACCAAGGGAACAACAGCAGTCGTCAGAGGGTGAATATGATCATCGGAGGGTCGCAATTCTACCAAGACTCGGTCTCGTCAATCAAAGCCTACGGGCAAAAAGCCGTAACGAGTTCCAACTGCTTCCGGATAGCGGTATTCCCAACCATGCGATCATTTTCTAGGAACAAGAAACTGTCGGAATCAACAAACCTCATTACGATCCTCTAGTCATCGACCTGGTGATCTAGGATCTCGAAGTTGGCTGCATCCTTGTCGGTACAGGAAGTACGATCAACGTCATCTTCCGAGACACCCTCTACAGGATGAAGATCCCACTTGGGGAAGTCGTCCCTGACCCAAAACCTTTGACTGGGTTTTCGGGCGTCACCTCCATGACCCTCGGGAGCATTAAGCTCCCATTCATGGCTAAGAAAGTGACAAAGATCGTTGAGTTCGCAGTAGTCGACAACCCGGCCATCTACAATGCCATCATGGGAACCCCTTGGATCAACTCCATGAAGGCAGTACGTCCACATATCACCTCGGCATCAAATTTCCAACTCCAACTGGAACCGCAGTAGTCTGGGGTAGTCAGAAACAGTCGAGACTCTGCTACCTAGCCAAGTTTAAACTAAGAAAAGATCGGAAAGCCCCTGCGGCCAACCCGAAACGAGCAAAGGAATAACACAACATTCCTGAAAACTCAAAAAAAGATGATCCAGAATCATCCGAACAGGCAACGATTCAAGACAGCGACAAAGTCTCTAAGTCCATCGCCGTAAAAGCAGACAACTCGACCCCCGCACAAACCAGCGATCCGACTAGAACGATCAGAACGGCGACACACGGGGAGTAAAAACGTCTGCAGGAACAATCAGAACTACGAGATGGCTTGATCCTCGAAAGAGGTACGAGGCAGCTCGTCGAAACCCGCGAAGTTCAGCTATCCCCTCACCGAAAGGGGAGGGTACATATACTCCTATACTCCCACAAAAACACGAAATATCCGCACATGTATGCTTAACACAGTATCGGATCGAAACTTTGGAAAAACGAAAATCATATCTTCGGGGAAACGCGAGACGTCGCAATTTCCCAAAGGTATCGAAATCACATCATCCATCAAAACAGTCCATCTGCGACTTAAAACAAACGCCAATTGGCCCCGACGGACTAACACGTAAACGCTTTCACTAATACAAACCGTAGTCAGACCTTTTCAAGGTCCTCTTACATCCGACAAGGATATCATAGCGCACTATACAAGAAGTCCAAAATTTTGGCTAGCTCTTCCAAACGGAAGTAGCTCGATTCGCACCTAAACAAATCATATAAGCCGATAACAACTCGCGGATTTTAAAACGGTGCGAAGTCAGGATGAAATCACTAACAGGCAAAACGAAGCCGATCAGTCATCGATAGCCTTAAAGCTGAGAGTAAGCCTAGGTCTTGCCCTAAGCCCAGTCTTGCTGGATCTTGACATCTCACAGACATAGTATCGACACCGATAATGATGATCAAAACATGTCTCTCATCTCTAACACCAAAACACTCGCTACAAAGTAGTACACGGACGAAGAAAAAATAAGAGTTAGAATACGGCGGCTACTTGATTCTACCCTCTACACTTGACGAAAGTATAAATCAAAACACAAGGCAAATTTCTGCAAAATCCACATGATATATATTCAAGCCGCAGAAACGCAAGGATTCGCCACCAACGCCAGTCCCGGAATATACAAGGTTGCACGACCTCCTACGCATCGCGCATATACAAATAAACAGGCCTCACACAGCCACGCAAACAACTATCAAGATAAAGGGATATAATCCCGACGACAACTCTCAGAATCAAGGTCAAGGTATTCGACGGAAGATCCCGAACGGTAACAGGCTGTCAACTTCTTCATCCACGCCTTCCGCCGGCCTCCACCGTGTCCTCCTCAAACCTCGATGGGATCCCAAAGCTTCCTGACCCTTCCTCGATCGGAGGAACTAAGGATTCAGCGCGGAGCGATTCGCCATAAGACCTTCTTCTATCTCAGCGATCTCGAGGGGAAGGAGAAGCCCGGTTCTGCGACTTGTGGAGGTTAGCGACCGATCCCCGCACTCGCGAAATCACCCCCAAACTCTTGAGCTTCCTTCAAGCTCTCGAACTCTGTGGCTAACGATTCAGCCCCTCCGCCATCTCTCGGCAGCGATCACTCTCTCCTCTCCTTCCGCATCTAACAAGGGCCCGAATTAAGTTCGCCTGCTTCCGACTTTGTTCCTTAGCCTTTTCCGAAATGGAAGAGTTCGCTCGCTTCCTCGCTTTGAAGCGAGATCCTCGATCTTCGAAGCTTTCATCAAGTGCCGTTCAACACCCTCATCCCCTGATAAACTTAGGATCAGAAAATATATATCCAACAATGGTAATATATATGATCAAAGTTCAAAGGATAAACCTCGCTGATTTTTGAGTACCCTCGCAAAAGCTCTTCTTCACGCCATCCTCGAAATGCGACTCATCAGTAGTAAACGCTGAGGGAGACCATCGAAAATTGCTAGGCAGGGAAAACTCGCTGGTTCCACCCCTTCTCCCGAGCAAAGCCGTGGTCTCCTCCTAATGGCGAACGATCTTCCAAGGCCGTCTCACATTCGACCTCTTTGCCTTTCCGAGACCTATGTCTCCGCCTCCTAACAGGCAAGACAGCAGTCGGCTCGACATCGCATTTAACGCCGAAGGCTGAGAGGTGACTCGATCGATGGAGTTCCACCGCATTTAATCCGCCGACGGAAAAAGTACTTAAGAATGGCCTTTCCAAGAAGGTCTCGCTTGATGAAAATATCGGCATGAGTATGCGCGACAATCTTGTTAACTGCACGATAAACAAAAGCTTTATCTTCATGCACGTTCAAAGTACAAAAAAAGAGAATTAGTTGTGTTACCGCGATCGAAGTTCCACTCCTGAGGGAATAAGTGAAGGCAGGTTTCCTCCACGGATTCCCCATCTATTCGCATAAAGAAGAAGCGATCAAACCACGACTGGGTTCAAGTAGTCCCCTGATTATGGCTATGTTCTTCCGTGGATCACGGAATACGAACCTTCAATCGACGTTGGCTTGGTATACCAAAGTCCCTCGAAATCACTAGGGGTAAGGTCCATACCTAACTCGTAACTAGAGACTAGCACGGCGAGCCAACTCTCCAAAGATGGGACGGTGAGCTGGCTGATTGAAAGTCCGAAGAACGGCTGCGGACGGACAATGGTACCGGGATCGGGAACCACATGCGGCTGTACGCGAAAAGCTTCATAACAAGTAAAAAAGCCCTGCGGAGGATCCCTTGCGTTCTTGCCAGCGGTCGGAATCCGGAACGTGACCCCACTCGGAACTTGGTAAAAGTTTCAAATAGTCGGAGGTACTCGAGAGACCATGTTTGGAGAAAGGCGCCCCTGCCTCTCGAGGTCTCGAATGGGGATGTCCCGCGGAGGCGACACGAGCCACATACAGCTTTGTAGTATGCCTCCCTGATATCCTCGTCAACTTCTTCTTCGTGATTCGGCGCAACCACTTCATCGATGGGAGAATCGCCCGAATATGAGTGAGAAGAAGAATTCCTTTAGAGGATCTTGATCTTGAAGACATTTTTCTTGAGAGAGAAACTTTAGAAGGTAAATCCTTGTGATGAAGTAAGAATGACTGAAAGTTCTTACTCCATCTTTATAAGGAAAGAAAAGTTACTATTTACTCCGACTTCAGCAAACGACAGCCTCCACACCTTCCTATCCAGTTATAGCGAGCTAGGACCTGTTACCAAAACCACGGTCCTAACTAGCTGGGGGGCTAACTGTTGGGGTCAAAATCGGTCAAAGACGCAATCAATACCTGAAAGTCCTTGGAAACAATCGCCGAATAAAACAAAGGAAAAACTAGTTATTCGACGAAAACGCCGGAAGGGATGATCGTGATCGTAGCCCCGACACCAGCAGGAGCGCCACGCCTAGCCCCGAAGCTGGTGCCGCTCGCCTGCTGGCACCGATCCGGCACCGCTCGCTTGTGCTGGCACCGGCGCCGCTCGCCTGCTGGCATCGGGCCGCTCGCCTGCAGGCATCGGGCGCTGCCGCGCTCCGCTGTGTTGGCACCGGGCGGGCGCCGACTCGCGGCGGGCACCGGGCACCGGCACCGCTCGCCTGCTGGCACCGGGTGCGGGCGCCAGCTCGCCGCGCTGGCACCGGGCACAGGGCGCCGCCGCCTGCTGGTGCCGAAAGTGTCGGCGCCAGCTCGCCTTGCTGGTCACGGGCGCCGGGCTGCTCGCTTGTGCTGGAACCGGCGCCGCTCGCCTGCTGGCACTGGCACTGGCGCTGCTCGCCTGCTGGCACTGGCACCGGCGCCGCCCGCCTGCTGGCACCGGCGCCGCCCGCCTGCGTTGGCACCAGCGCCGGCGCCGCTTGTCGCTGGCGCTGGCCAGGCGCCAGCTCGCCCGTGCATGTCACGGGCGCCGGGCGCCAGCTCCCTCGTGCTGGTCACGGGCGCCGGTCGCCAGCTCGCTCGTGCTGTTCACGGGCGCCGGGCGCCAGCTCGCTCGTGTGGGTCACAGGCGCCGGGCACCAGCACCCATGTCCAAATGCCGGGTGCCCGAGTACGAACCACTCGACAAGTGCGATCTTCTTCCCGCAAAACTGTCTCAACAAACTAGTCCAACTATGCACTTTGTATCCTTGCTCAAAAGACTCACCGTTCAACTCCTTGGAGACATGAAACCCAAGAACCCCGTTTCGTCTTTGTCGAAATAAATCGGGAAAGCTTCGGGAGACCACCAAAGGTTCGGTTGACGAATGGATCTCGATTCATCGTATAAAACAATCACGGTTATTCTGAAAACACCAATCATCTAGAATATACAGTGAATTGAGGTTCCTTCGGCAAAACAAGTATCATGACAGGCTGGTTTCTCGGAAAAATCGTAAAACGTCCACGATCGAAACAACGGCCCTAGAAAGCCCGAACGCGACCGAATTGGCCCACTTGCGATTTTCCAGGAAACCAAGTCGAGATGGACATGACGCCCCATGTTTATCTTAACATAAGATAAATGTCAAGTTTCCCGAAGATAAATGTGAAGTTTCTTCAAGATAAATGTCAAGTTTCCCGATAAACTTTAAGACCGACGGAAATGGAAAGAAGCCCGATTCGCGATAGATTCGGCCCAAAGGAAGAATAGACCGTCTTAAAGAGGAGCATATAAGGAGAGCTTGGGGCGAGGAGCAAAGAGAGAACTTTTGGAGAGCGACATAGCACTTAGAGCAACTTAGGCACTTTTTCCGTTTTTACTAGCGAGCTGCGACTCAACTAGGTTAGAACTTAGGTTGCTAGACTAGTGAACTTGCCGACAGCTCTTGTAGTGATGAAAGGACTTCTCTAAGGTCCTAATCAAATGATGTAGTATAAAAGATTGTCGAACCAATCTAAGGTGATTTCAATGCAAAGGGAATACAAGTCTATGCTTAATCTAAGTGCAATCAAAAGAGTGGAGTGAAATGAACTAGAACTAAAACTAAACTAAAATGCAATAAAGTAATGATCTCTCTTTCAATATGAAGCAATAGGACTCATGGGGCAAGGGAATTGACCTTGGGTGATCAAGCTTGAATCTAAAGGTGGCAGCAACATTCAATCCATCAACCTTATGCCTAGACAACAAAACTAAGCAAGCTCTATCTCTAGATGAATGCTCTTTTGCAATGATCACCCAAGTACACCAAATCTCTTTGGCTGTAATGATCAAAGCAAGCATAAAGAATGAGTCTAATAACAATCCTAGCTTCTTTGACAACTAATCTCTTAGGCAAAGCAAGCTAAAAGAATAGATGAGTTGGTTCAGACATTTCATAGAACACCTTTCGGGCATGAAATGCCTATGGCTCTATGTTTGAGAGGCCAACCCAAATATAGCATTAAGAACACCAAATCAATGCAAGAAAATGATAGATCTAACACTAAGCACCTTGGATCTACACTTAATCACCCTAAATCTCCCAAGCCCATGAACCCTAAGATGATCTACTCTCTAATAGACATGATTTCCCTTAAACCCATGAAGAATTCAAGGTTAACCATGATTAGAGAGCAACGGATGCTCAAGAGCACAAGAATAAAAGAAGAAGAAGGATCCAAGATCCAAACTTTATTCAAGATCCAAATGTGTTTTTCAGAGAAAAAGAGACAAGTCCCAAATTGGGAGATATAAGAGTATATATACAAGGCTTAGAAGCCCTAAAAACATCATAGAAAAATACTAAAAGGTCCCTAGGGTCAATTAGGCTTCAACCAATAGGAAAACAGCTTGAAATTCGGTCAGGGGTGGAGGAAATGACCCAACCCGGTCCAACCAACCCGGACCAGCCTTGTTCTGGCCGTCCAGCTTCTCCCGACCGGGTAGCTCAACCCAGACCAGCCTACCCGGTCCTGCCTCCCCAGCCTGGTCGTCCAGCGTTCCGACCGGGTGCTCGAACCCGGACTGATCTACCCGGCCAGCTTGATATGCTTCCAGTAAACTGATCATAACTCCTCCAATATAGCTCCAAATGACTTCAAACCACTTCCATTGGAACACTAACTCAATTTTCTGTGTCTCCACAAAATCTTAGCAGCAGAAGATGTTTAGAAGGCCTCTTTCCATGCTCATCTTTGTCTTGACCAGATCATGGATTTGACTTCTCTTTTCATGGCCAAACTTGATTCTTCATCTCATTTGGGGCCATAAGGCTTCCAAACACCTCAAATCACACCAAAGCATACTCCAACACCTGATAAGGACAAATGAATACAATATGGACCTAAACATGCCTAATGCCTAACTTATATGATCAAAATGCATAAGATATGGATGCTTAAAACATGTAGATATGCAAGACATTGTGGGAACCGAAATTCGCACCGTCAAATTAAGTTGATTTGAAGGAAAGCCAAGTGAACCAAGCCTTCCCTGAAGGTCCCGGATATCTGCTACCGCACCCACACAATCAGTTCGACAAAGAAAATATGAAAACTAAATAAAAATCGAAGAAAAAGAATAGAGCAAAAGATTTTATTTCCAACCGCGCTTGAGCTGAACAACAGGTAAGAGCCTGGCTACGAGCTGTCGGCAAGTTCGCTAGTCTAGCAACCTAAGTTCTAACCTAATTGAGTCGCAGCTCGCTAGTAAAACGAATGCCTAAGTTGTTCTAAGTGCTCTGGACGCTTTTTTATCTCCTCTTTTCTTCTTGCTCAAAGCTCTTTATATACTCTCCTATGACGGTCTATCTTCTCGCTGGCTGAGTCGGCTTTTTCCATTTTCGCCCATCTTTGTGTTTATCGGAAACTTGACATTTATCTTCGAAATCTTGACATTTATCTTCTGGAAACTTGACATTTATCTCTTATGTGAGGATAAAGATAAATCGTCATAGTTATCCTTCCTTTCGAAAATCGCAGCGGCTGTTTGGCCACGCTACCGCTTAGGCGCTTTTACGGTTTTCCGAAAGGACGGTCTTTGAAGGTTTCGTGCTCAAGGAACCTCAATTCCTTGTTTAGTCGAGGAAGTGACGCTTCTAGAGTAACCGTGATCATACCAAACTTAGATTGATCCAACAAGTCAAGATGGGATGAACCGGGCGTGATAGGAACGAGACCGGACGAGGGCCGTGGACCGACGCCAGGCCAACTCCGCTGACGGTGCCGCTGGCGCCAGGCCGCCCGGGATGCCGCTGGCGCCAGGCCGGTGCCGCTGGGCGCCAGCCAGCCTGCTCTCTGCCGCGGCGCCAGGCCAGCTCTGCGTCTCTGCTGCGCGCCGGGCGCCAGGCCAGCCTCGCTGCCTCGCGTGCCGCCAGCGCCAGGTTGGTGCCGCGGGCGCCAGGTTGGTCCCGCCAGCCAGCCCGCTGCCTGTGTACCGGCGCCAGGTTGGTGCCGGGCGCCAGGCCAGCCTGCCGGCCCTTTATACCGCCGCGCGTAAGGTGCCGGGCTGCCGCTTAGGCCAGCTCTGGCCCTGCGTGGCCGCCTGGCCATGTCCGCCGGCGCCAGGTTGGTGCCGCTGGCGCCAGGCCAGTTCGCTGGCCGCTGCCGCGCCAGGTTGGTGCCGCCGGCGTTAGGCTAGCCAGCTCCGGTGCCGCTGGCGCCAGGCCAGCTCCGCGTTCTGCCGGCCAGGGCCAGCCAGGCCGCTGCCGGCCGGCTTGGCCTGGGCCGCTGGCGCCAGCTCGCTGGCCCCGTTGTCGGTGCCAGGCCGCCTTGCCGTCTGTGGTTTGTTCGATCTTTCCTCGCCAGTTGTTTGCGGAAATCTTTCGAAGTTTTGGGAGGGTCTCTAGTCGTAGATCTCAGATAATTGTTTCCAACGAGATTCGCGAGTATCGGATTTTGAGATGGACTTAGATCTGCAGATTTTCCGCCGCCGAGGATGAGAGCAATGTGGTTCGAAGTTTTAGATATGTTAAAAGATGAATCTTTTAAACAATCGGAAGGTTTTACTGAAGACTCATTGTAGATCTCGACAATCCGACATGGGTTTCAAGGGACCAAGATGCTGTCATTGCCCGAGATCATGAGACGATCGCATGGACGGGCCAGGACCTCGCCGCTGCCAGATGGGAGTGGACGAGCCTTCCGTGAGTTTTATCGAACGCACACCCGCTTTGGATTTGATCGCCGCTGGCTTTTCTTCGAGGATTTTCGGTGACGATTTCGCTATTGACCGATTTTGACCCCAACAGTTAGCTCCCCAGCTAGCTAGGAACCGTAGAGCCTGTCGGATCCTAGCTTGCGTATAGCCGCGTGGGAAGGTGTTGAGACGTAATCGCTTGTCAAAATCGGGTAAATAGTGATTTTACTTCCTTTATATGGAGTAAGAAATCTCATTCTTACTTCATCACAAGGTTTTTACTCTCTCAAGAATCCTTTCTCTCTTTAAGAACAATGTCTTCAAGATCCTCAAAGAGAAACTTCTTCCCATTCATCTCTCGATGACTCTCCTGCCCATGTGACGGTGAAGCGTGAGGAGTCGGTCGAGGAGGAAAAGAAGAATGCATATACCGAGCCCTTGTAGGTTCGCCCAACACTGCCAGAGATCCCTGTTCCAGGAGGCCTCCGAGGCAGCCCGGTGCTCCTTTGCCGAAGCTCGGTTTCTCGTGAATATCTCTGTTCTTCGAGATTTTACCAGGTTCCCGGGAGTCAAATTCGATTCCCGCTGGTAACGAGTGCAAGGAATCCTCCGCAAGATTTCTTTACATGTTTAAGCTTTACGCATCGCCGTGATGTGGTTCCCAACCGGTGCCATTGTTCGCGGCGCTTCACCGCTTTGAACTTTCGATCAGCCAACTCAGCGCTCCTGCCTTGAGAGTTGGTTTACGCATTGATCGCTAGCTACTTAACTCGGATTGATCTTGGTCCCGATGATTTCGAAGGTCTTGGGGTACTCGGCCGACGGGAGTGACGGTTACTATTCCATGCTGCCTAAGAAGGATATGGCCGGATTCAGGGACTACTAATCCCAAATCGGGCAGGAGCGCTTTTCTTGTTCAAATAGATGGCGAAGTCTGTCGAGGAGAGCTGCCTCCATCTATTTCCGCGAGCATGGAACTTCAACCGAGGTAATACGACGAAAACTCGTTGTCTATCTCACCTTTTCGAAGTGCGAAGTTTTGAAAAATTTTCGCTTTGTAGGGAACAACCCTACCGCCAGATTTGCCTGGTGACTTTCGCCAGAGAGATCTTCGCCAAAGGCCGCTTTTCTGGAAATCCTTCACCTCGAACGGATCCGAGATGCGTTAGCTTTATCGGTCCCGAGGTCCTGTTCCGCCGTGATGACGCCAACCTGTTACCGTGGGTTCTACTGGAGGCGCAGACAGAGGTCTCGTAAGGGAAGGAAATCGACGATGGGGAAGGCTCGAAAATCCTTCACCGCTGGGAGAAAACCTAGTTTTGTTCCAACGGAAAAGGCGGAGCCAGCGGTTTTCCACCTAACAACTTCTTTGATGGCCTTCCTCCGAGTTTACTACTGACGAGTCGCTGGAGGATGAGGAGAAACAACGGTTTTGCCGAGGGCTCCCAACGGTCAACGAGGTTTGGCCCTTCAACTTCTTTAACCTTGCGCTCAATCCGTATATAAGCATGCTTGCTGATCTTGAGTTTTATGCAGGACTAAGAGTGTTTAGGAGGGCTTGACTCGAAGCTCCGCAAATCCAGGATTGCTAACTTCAAGACTACAGAAGTGAAGCGAGAGCTTTTCCGTTCCGCCAAGAGGTGAAGGCACAGAACGCGGGCAAGTTGAGCTTCACGCCGGCTCTCGTGACGGGCGAAAGGAGAGGAAGAAGGATGGTCGCAGCGGAGGTGGCAAGACGGGCGAATCGCTTGCTGCTGAGTTTCAATGCTTTAAAGAAGCTCGAGTTTGTTGGTGATTTCGCGAAAGTGCCGAGGTTCGTCAGAACCTTTACAAGTCTCAACCCGGATTTCTTTTCGATTCCGAGATTGCTGAAATGAAGGATTTCATGGCCGAAATGCTCATGCTGAGTCCTTGGTTCCTCCGGTAGAAGAAAGAGTCCGAGACTATGGGAACCTATCGAGGTTTCCGAGGATACGTGGAGGTCGGAGCCGATGAGAACGCCGAGAATGGTGGGAATGCTCGAGGCGTGAATGAGGAAGTGGACCAGCCTGCTAGTTCATTTGGGATTTCTGCATCCGGATTTCAACGCTGACTTCCTTTTGTGAATTGAATTTTTTGGCCGTGGTTGGCCGCTTTTAGTAATTTTATCCCGCGACCGCTGAGGTTGCATTCTTATGTTTTGGACTGGCCGCTGGTGGCTTTGAATCCTGCCGCCTTTGCGGCTTTTATGAATATGAAAATTTGCGTAGATTTCGGCTTTTGTTTTGATTTATACTTTCGCCAAGTGTGGAAGGATGCGAGTAGTCACTTCAGATCCTAACTCTTTTTCGTCGCTTGGTCCGTATGCTACTTTTAGCGAAGCGCTTTAGTAAGCTATAAGAGACATGTTTTGGGATCTCGTGATAACCATACTATGTCTGTGAGATGTCAAGATCCAGCAAGACTGGGTTTAGCAAGACCTAGGTTTACTCTCAGCTTTGAGGTGTGCGATGACTGATCGGCTTTCGCTTTGCCTCGTTAGTGATTTCTTCCTGATTCTTTCGCTTAAAGTCCGCACTAGTCACCGCTTATATGACTTGTGTTAAAAGAATCGAGCTATCTTCGAGTTTATCCGAGATGCTAAACCAAAATTTTGGTTTCTTGTATAGCGCTATGATATCCTTTGTCGGATGTAAGAGGACCTTGTAGGTCTGACTACGATTTTGTATTGAGGAACGCTTTATGAGCCGTCCGGGGCCAATCGACGCGGAGTTATTTTAAGTCGCTGGTGGACTGTCTTTGGATAATACGAAGTTTTGTTATCTTTAAGAAGTTCGACGCCTCGCTTCTTTGAAGATATGATTTTGTTTTTCCGCCGCTGATGCTTTAAGTGAGCATGAAAGATAGAAAGAATTTTATTAAAAATTTCGAGAAGTTAGAGTACATATGCGGATTTTCGCGCTTTTGTGGGAGTATAGAGTATACGATTCCAGTCCCCTTTTGGTGAGGGGATAGCTGAACTCGCCGTTTCGACGAAGCTGCCTACGCATTCTTCGAGGATCAAGCCATCTCAGAAGTTCTGATAGTTGCCGCGACGTTTTACTCCTCCGCGGCGCCGCCGTTCGACGGCTGGTCGGATCAGTGGTTTGTGGGGGTCGAGCTGTCCGTCTTACGGCGGTGGATTCAGAGGCTTTGTCGCCGCCTTGAATCGCTCGTTCGGATGATTCCGATCATCTTCTTCGAAGCCCGGAATGTTGTGTGATTCCTTTGCTCGCTTTGGGTTGGCCGCATGCTCCGGATCTTTCGCAGTTTGAACTCGCCAGGTAAAGTAGTCTCGACTGTTTCTGACTACCCCAGATGGCTGCGGTTCCGGCCGGAGTCGGAACTTGATACCGAGGTGATATGTGGACGGTACTGCCTTCATGGAGTTGATCCAAGGGGTTCCCATGATGCGCGCTAGATGGCCGGGTTGTCGTCAACGCAAACTCGACGATCTTTGTAACTTCCGCCATGACCGAGTTTTATTTTTCCGAGGGTCATGGTAGTGACCAAAACCCCGCCAAAGGTTTTGGCTCGGACGACTTCCCAAGTGGGATCTTCATCCTGTAGAGGGTGTCGCTGAAGATGACGCTGACCGCGTTTCCAGATCGACGAATGCGTCGACTTCGAGATCCTGATGACCAGGTCGATACCAAAGGGTCGCGAGTGAGGTTTGTCGATTCGACGGTCTCGGTTCCTCAAAGCGATTGTGTGGTTAGGAACATCGCTGTCCGGGAACCAGTTGGAACTGGTCTCGCTTTTCGCCCAGAGGCTTTTATCGATGAGACAGAGTCTTGGTAGAACTGTGATCCTCCGATGATCATGTTTACCTCCGGGCGACCGCTGTTGTTCCTTGGTCGCCCCGCTTCTTCCGCCCCTGATTGTTTTCTACGGTCTTCGGAGACAGTTTTGTTAGTTTGGGCGGTCGGAGTCCAGAGCAAGTCCTTTATACTTTGACCTTTGATAGCTCCCGGTGAGGAGTTTTATGGCGAAGCCGGGCCGAACCTTGCAGTTCGCAGTGGAGTGACCTCTGGTCTCGCGGAACTCGCAATAGGAGTTATCCTTGTACTGGTTCCTGGTCCAGTGTGTTTGAGGTTTTGCCTTGCTCCGAAGTTGATGGCGAAGTTATGCTCGCCTCTGGACGCCTTCCCTTCGTGATGGACGATTTGTCGTTACTTTGAGGGTTTCTTCGACGGTTTTCATGGTCCGCTTCTCGCGATAAGCTTCATCTCTTCTTCCATGATGATGAAGTCCGCTTCTGTGGAGAGTATCCTGGATTGTCCGGGTTTTTCCAGTAGTATCCACTTTCGAACTTCGACTTGTACCGCAGAGTTTTCCTCGTATGCCGATTACATTGTCGCTGATGCCCGCTACTCGCCATCACCAGTTTGAACCTTCGCGATGAAGTCGCGAGCGACTCGCCTTCCTTCCGAGCTAGACTCCATAGATCCACGCCGACGTTTCTCTATCCATGAACATGGAGTACTGTTTGAGAAACGCCGAGGCTAGTGGCGGAAGCCTGGATGGAGTTCCTTTGAGCCGGAGAACCACTGAAGCAGCACCTTTGAGGTGCTCGACGAAGAGAAGATATGATCTGCGCCCCGCTCGTTCGAGTTTGCACCTACCCATTGCGATCCGAAGGACTGCAGGTGTGACTTAGGATCCGTTGACCGCCATAGACCGGATTTTGATCTTCCCTGGTCTGAGATGGTTTCGCGATCCGAGTGGTGAACGCGTGCTTCGCGGCTCCTCGAGAAGTCTATCGATCTCGGGCGGAACTGGTCGCCTGATGGATCGCGATTTTACCGCGCTTACTTCAGCCACGGCCTTTTGAGAGATTCACGGAGATCATGGATCTCGCTTATTGCTGCCGGGCGCTCTCCAACCTGTCGACGCTGGTCTGATAGATCCGAAGTTTGATCTTCCTGAAGTTCTTCCTGCTCCATCCAGAGAGTTCTTCTTCCTTCCGCATGGGCCTATCGGCGATACCGCCGCCGAGCGGACTGGCTTCGGTTCTCTGGTGGATGTCACGCCTTCATCGGAAGGGTCCGACGGTCGCTGATATCTAGATCGATGCGCCGACGCCGCTTTCTTTGTTTCCGCAGCCGGAGTGGAAGGTTCTGCAGGTCGCTTGCTGTCCTTTCGAGCCGCTTCCGGAGTGGGCTCTTTCGGGCATCTTTTCTCGCGGCGAGATCCGTCGAATTTGCCGCTGGGCGTCTGTGGATCCGCTGCAACTTGCTCCTCGCAGTTAAGGTATCGACCTGTTTTGGCGGCGAGGTTATCAGCTTGTCTGTTGTTCTACCGGGCGGAGGTAAAGCTTCCTTCATCTGCTTGAGCCTCGTGTTTGCATCAGCAGTGACTGTGGACGCTTCCAGCTGGAGTCTTCAGCGCTGGCATCGACGGTGTTCCGCCCAGCTGGCTGATCCTTGTACGCCGGGCTGACATGATCGAAGCGCAGTAGCTGGGCGATAGATAGATCCGTGAACCCTCCTTCTAGCCAAATGTGGGAACCAAATTCGCGACCACAAATTAAGTTGATTGGAGGAAAGCTAGAACCAAGCCTTCCTCGGTCCCGGATATCTGCTACGCATTACACCAATACAATCATCGACAAAGAAAATAGAAAACGTAAATAAAAATCGTAGAAAAAGAATAGAGCAAAAGATTTTATTTCCGGTCCGCTTGAGCGCGGAACAATGGTAAGAGCCTCGCTACAAGAGCTGTCGAAGTCCGCTAGTCTAGAACTAAGTCTATCCTAATTGAGTCGCAGCTCGCTAGTAAAACGGAAAAGAATGCCTAAGTCAGCTCTAAGTGCTCGATGTTTTTTATCTCCTCTTTTCTTCTTGCTCAAAGCTCTCTTTTATATACCTCCTATGACGGTCATCTTCTCGCTGGCTGAGTCGGCTTTTTCCATTTTCTTCATCTTGCGTTTATCGAAACTTGACATTTATCTTCGGAAATCTTGACATTTTATCTTCTGGAAACTTGACATTTATCTCTTTATGTGAGGATA
>JAEACV010000068.1:0-43700 GCA_016432835.1 Brassica nigra | reverse complement strand
AGAACGTTTTAAAAGTTATATATCGACCGCAACAATTAAAACAATTGGAAAAGTAACCCCAAAACATATAACATTTTATAAATACGCTTAAAGCCCATATCTAAAATTTTAAAACACAAATCAAAGCCCATATGTAGGAAAGTGGTAGCATGTGGTTTAGTAATGGTTTGTTATTTTACGGTATAATACTACAAACATGCATCGCTAAGTAAAGAAGCAAAACGCCGTTAACAAATAAGCAAAACGTTGAGTTTATTGTCAGTGGCATAGGTTGGTATTATTTGGAAAATCTGTGGTAAGTAATAATTGTATTTTTAATAGGTTACATAAAACTAAAGAGATTTCTATAGAAATGTTAAAATCCACATTTTTGAAAAATTCAGTTATATTTATGTCACCAACAATTATAATCTCATGTTAAAATATATACACACTTTTTGCATCATACTTTTTCTTTGACAACATAAAAGATAATTTGACATCTTTACTGAAAACCTAAAGAATATAAATAATGTCTCCAACAAAATTAAAACTGAATGACTAACCTTACCGCTTCGACCAACACACAAATTATATCTTAATTTTGTATTAGAAATTAATTGAGAGAATTAAAATTATATTTATGATCTAATTTGATATCGATGAAACTAAGGTATGTTCACTTAGAAAGTTTTATCAAACTTTTAATTTTCAGAGGGAAAGAAATGAAAACGCCTTGAAAATCGTCAGAACTTTAGTGGAACTTAGAATCTAGGTGATAGTCTAGTAAGCCAAGTCTTAGGCAATCTTCCAGTCTGGTTCTATTTTTACCTGTTCACGTAAAACTTGCAAACCGATATAATTCTCAAAAACGAAACGACGCCACACATTCAAGCATACTCATCTCACTTCCTAAAGAAAGAAAAACATACACAATCTTCAAAGAACAGTTCATCCTGAACGACTTTGCACGGTCTGTATCGAAGTCTTTTAGGTTTCTTCCCTGACGACGGAAAGGAAACAATTTTCATACGATCAGAGGAAACTTTTACGTAAGCATTCATCGATAACTGAAACCTAAAGTGGAAAATCGCTTAACAGCCATCAGCCATAACTCAGAAAACTCCGCTTATGCTTGGCATGTCAATTCGCCTTCGCTAACCGCGCCTTTCCATAATGCCCGACCTGAATTCGCATTCCATTAAGGACAATCAGAACTAACATGACCCACGTTAACACAAAAGGGTGATGGTCTAACTTTACCAACAACTTTGTGCTATACGACTGAACACAACCTTCATGCCAAGCCAAAACAATTGAGCTACCACGCCCAATAACTTGTTCAAGCTAAACGACAATCCACTTATTTGTCATAAACGCCATGATCGATACGCAATAAATTTATCTAGCCCAAAGCGAAATCATACGATAAATTCTTCATAACAAAACTCAGTCCTAACAACTATACGCAACAAAAATTTGAACTTATCATCGATCGACAATTTATATGCCCCAGAAACGCTGGCCATGAAAAGAAACACTCAGAATCAGGAACCAAATTCGATCACAAGTTTTGTTGAATCGAGGAAAGTCAAGTAAACCTAACTTTCCCTGGCCCCGATCTGCTGGGCCACGACAACACGATTAGTATAACGGAGAAATAGTAAATCGAATATTAAATTCGAACAAAAGATATAAAGATCTTATTTCCAATTCGCTTAAGCGCAACAACAGGAAAGATCGGCTACAAGAGCTGTCGATGAGTTCGCTAGTCCAGCCACCTAAATCTAACCTAGTTGAGTCGAGCTCGCTAGTAAAACGGAAAAATGCCTAAGTTGCTCTAAGTGCTATGTTGCTGCTAAGATTGCCTCAAAGTTCTCTCGGGCCTCCTAGCCCCAAGTTCTCCTTATATACCTTCAGATCGGCCTATTCCTCCTAATGAATCTATCGCGATCGGGCTTCTTCCATTTCGCCTTGTCTTCATGTTTATATCGAACTTGACATTTATCTTCAGGAATCCCGACATTTATCTTCGAAACTTGACATTTATCTTTTATGTAAAGATAAACACGGGTCAGTCATGTCCATTTCGATTCTGATCCTCCGAAAGTCGTGGCGGGCCGCTTGGTCGTCAAATTTTCCGGGGTCAGTTGTTTCACCGACATTTTACGATTTCACAAGAAACTATCCTGTTATTGCACTTGTTTTGACGAAGAAACCCCAACCTCAGATAGTCGATGACTGGTGTTTTTAGAATAATCAGGATCGCTTTATACGATGAATCAACCATTCACAACCAATGTTTGCGGTCTTCCGCCTTCCGATTTATTCCGACCAAAACTAAATGGGGTTCTTAAGTTTCATGTCTTCAAGGAGTTAAACGGTGAGTCTTCGAAAGCAAAGATGCAAAACGCGAATTGGACTATTGTCGAGATCGGCTCAAGGGGAGAAGGTCGACTGTCGAGTAGTCCGCACGCAGGCTTCGACTTGATTATGGATGTTGAAATGCCTTGACCAGCACGGCGACCAAGGCCGCGCCAGACAAGCATCGGCGAGCCAGCGCCGGCACCGACCAGCTGGCGAAGGCGCAGCGCCGGGACTGGTACGGGCGAAGCCGGGCGCCGCCTGACCGCGCGGGTGAGCAGGCGCTGGCGCCTGTACAAGACGCGAGTTGGCGCCGCCAGCATAGCAGCGCGCCGCCGGCACGGGTTGCTGGCGCCGGGCGCCTCGAGCTGTACGGGCGAAGCTGGCGCCAGCGCCGACCAGTACGGGCGAGCTGGCGCCGCGCGCCAAGACAGCGCTGGCGTACTCGAGCTTGCACCGCGCCCGCCAGGCTGGCGTGCTTGCGCCGCGCGCTCAAGTAGGCTGTGGCCGCCTGCTGGTGTCCGGACTACGGCGCGACATTCCTTTCTTGCCGCTTGCCGAGTAACTAGTTTTTAGTTTATTCGCCACTGATTTTCCGCGACTTCGGCGGATATGCTTTACCGATTTTGACCCCAACAGTAAATAAAGCTCCTGTATATACAGTCATCCTTGAAAATACAAACAAAACGTATGGCAACATTTCACGATGTACAGTGGAGGAAGACGCTTCTATGGGACAATTTACGCTAATTCTGTCCGGACCTCGACCGAATCGAATACCCAGCTTCAAACTGAAACAACAGTTTTGGCGAACATTCGCGAAAACATCTCAAGCCCATGTAATACTTCAACCACGACGCGGCACAAGAAAACTCAACCTTCGACATCATGATGCCGCTTAACGTCAAGAACTTTTCCCCAAAGCATTCCAAACGAAATTTCGCCTCAGAACTCAAAATATTCAAACACACCTATAAACGGTAACACACTCTAAACGGTAACACAATTTAAACGGTAACATACCACTCAACGCTTATCATTTTGTTGTGATCACAACAAATCCAATTTAACATCCTAAATAATTAGCCGAAGGATAGGCTCTCTTACACCAAAGAGATAGCTGCCATACAAGAAACTAAATTTTAATAGTATTCCAAACAGCCTTTGAAGAAGCTCGACTTACCAAGACAAGTCATATAAGCCATAACAATTCGCTGACTTTAAATCGCATATTTAGGTAAATCGCGAACAGGCAAAATTTAAAGTCGATTGGTCATCTCAAGGCTTCAGAGTGTCTAGGTCTTTCAACCCAGTTTACGGGATCCCTTATGATCCAAAGACATAGATAAACACCATACCGATCCCAAAATTTGTCTCTTCATTTATATTTGTACGCTTATAAGTCTCCGCCAACTAAAAGACTTCGAATTTCATCTTACACAACGACAAGTATGGTGATCATCTCGAGAGGCAGTATGAGACGACAACTCACACCGTCTCTAATCCTAAAAATCAAGTTCTCTCAATTTATCTAAACCGCACTTTATAGATTTGAGCAAAATATTTTAAAGGCCTTAAACAGGCAGGATTCAAGCCACCTATAACTCCCCGAACAAAACGGCCACACTTGGTCAGAGTGAACAGCCTAAGGCTAATTCAGCCAACAAAGGTCCAATACAAAATGCCATCGACGCAACATGCTCAAAAATCTCTACACTACACAAACCAGACCATAAAAGTCTCACTGAAAACAGGTCATAAGAATTTAACTCCAAAACGAATAAAGGCTCGATCCTTCAACAAGGGGGTACGAGTAGCCTTCAAAGGCACCTAATCTACCACTTTCGACCTCTTTCAACCATTAATTCTACCTAACTTACCTAATAATGATGTCTTACCGCCGCAAGAACATCGCAAAGTTAGCTAACTGCTAAGTCAAAATCTCACGACGGAATCAACAAACAAAGTCCCCGAAAATATTTAACAAAAGTCTCAGATAGTTTGAAAGAATTTATAATGACAAGTTCTCGAATTAGAATACCAATCTCTTCAATAAACAACTCGAACAAACGACCAAATGAAAAGAAGATCACAAGTACTCCAAACGTCCGGTCCAATCGAGAAGGTCGAACTTGGTCTTACCAGGTCAGCTCGCCATAGGGAAAGCTAAGTCTTCCAGGTCGCCCTAGGCGAGCCCACTTTGTTCTCCTTGAGTCTCGATCAAAATGTCCTTCAAGCCGCCAATCAGAGTATCCGCTGAGATTTTACGAAGAAACAAGGCACTGTCCCGACCAACTCGCCTTGTGGCTGGCAGGCTTCTCTCAGTTTGTTCTAGGCGATTCCACTTTGTTCTCCCCGAGTCTCATCAAAATGTCCATCGCTTCACCATCGGAGTTTCGCTGAGATTTTACGGCGAAACAAGGCAATGTCCCGCCAGCTACCCTGAGCGAAGTTTGGTCCGTCTCGGGTTAGCTCGGCCTCAGGCAAGCTCGGTCTCACCGCCAGCTCGCCCTAGGAGAGCCGGTTCTTCCGCCAGCTCGTTTAGGTGAGCTCGGTCATGTCTTGCCAGCTCGCCTAGGTCGAAGCTCGGTCCTCGGTTTTGGCCAGTTTGCCCTATGCAGCGCCTGCTCCATCTCGCCAGTCGCCTTGTGGCGAAGCTCGGTTCCGCCCCGCGAAGTCCATCGAACCAATGCCATGCACTCGCCAAGTCCTCTAGCTACATCCATGAACCATGAACCCAATGTCTTGTTCGCATCGATTGAGTTATCTGAAACTTACGTATAAAACCGCTGAGACTTCTTCTCGTGATAAGTTCAAGTCCATCCTATTAAACGGCAACGCTTAACTTAAACACCAACCGCTCAGATCATATGACACGGAAAGTTCTTTATAAAACCGACGTCAGATCGAAGGTGATTTCTCAAAGAAACCCAAACGCGCAAAAACGGCGAAAGAAGTCCAAAACGCTAAAAGCCCACTTACGCATTTGCATTTAGATTGAGCCTAAGATTACTATGACGGCTTATCTTTATTCGCATGAGAAGATAAATGTCATGTTTCCGAAGATAACCGAAGTTTCGAGGATAATCATGAAGATCGACGAAATATATTATTTCCGCCAGCGATAAGCTTTGGCCCAAAGGCAAGGAAGCAGCGGCCACCACTTGGAGCATCATAGGAGAGCTGGGATGGCGACGCATGCATCAACAATTCTTGATTTAGAGGTACTTAGAAACCCTAGGCATTATTTTTGACATGACTGTTTGTAGGATTTCAGAACTCATACTGCACGACCGCGACAGGAAGCCCGCCACTGTTCAATTCTTTCTAACCAAACTATCCCACTGATCCCGAATGGGTATGTAAGCAGCCTTTCATAAGGTCCAGTCCCAAATCCAATAAAACTTTTTCGCATGTTTTCATCTTTGTTATCGAGCTGCCACTCAATTAGGCTTTAAGGTTTTAGCGCTGTAACTAGAATATCGCTGACAGCTCTCACGTCAGTTTTTACAATCTTGTAATCATCGCAATGCTTTACGCAACGAAATAAAGATCTACTTTTACTAAACCCGCTTGTTATCTTTCCATTTTCCGCATTTATTGGTCACTTGTCGCTGGCTCTCGAGAATCCGACCTCAAGGAAAGTAGGGTTTTTGCCTCTCCATTCATTAAAATCGATGGTGTGAATTTCGGTTCCCACACCTTCCATGTGTTTATCCTAGTCTAGATTCATGTGCTAGAGAGGTGTTTTAAATTTATGCTTGTAGGTTTCTTCCTTAGCCCTTAGCCTCTTTTAATCGGTTTTAGTGTAACCCGTAGGTCTTAGCTTTTGAGGTAGCAGCGGCTTGCGGAAGACCTAGGGTTCTCTGTATGTGTTGTGTTGCTGACCGTGTGTGCAGGTTCGGTGAGCTTGAACCGTGATTTGCTCTATGCTTGAACCGCATTTTCTGCTTGTGTGGTGTATGGGAGCTGGTAGTCCCCATACTTGAGTGTTTATCTTTATTGCATGATATAATCTTGATTGTGTTTTACGTCTGTTGTTGCAATATGATCATCTAGGGGTGTCATGTGGTCACATTGTGTTGTTAGCTACAATACATGCATGCATTGTTAGTGCTGGTAGCTGCATATGTTATATGTTGTATATGTGACGGCAGGTAACTTCATGCCGTTCATATGCATTGCATTATGCATGAGATTTGAGGAGACTTCTTATGCTGGGTAGTGCCCAAAAGCGCCGCTTACTGTTGTTTTGTGTCGGTCTAACCAAGTGTCGCATGGAAGTCAGAGGTGGAGCTCCTCATGCTAGTTCTTTTTGCGGCCCACTTGCGCGAGTGTGTTGTGTTTTGGTCTAGGCTTGTTGCATGGAGGTTGTAGGTGAGCCCCTCATGCTGGTTTTGCACCATCAAAGATTTATATTGGGAGAAGCCCACCTCCGTAGGTGGAGTGACCTAACTCGCTTGTCGAAGTGGGTCGCCCATGGACGAAGCTGCATGACGATGCAGCCCGGTTGATGCAGAAGCCCAATTTCTGAGTGATGTTTTCCGCCATGTGACTTGTGTGTTTGTGGTCAGAGTGTTCAGCGGAGGTAGTGTCTGCAGAAGGGATCCCGGATGTATAGCGGTGAGGCTCCATCCTTTGAGTGTTTTGTTTTTGTGTCTTTAAGTCTGTGATTTATCTAGATTGTTTTGGTTTGTTTGTGTCTCGCGAGACCGAGCAGAGTTATTGCATTGCATTCATGTTGTTATTGCATCGCATTCATGCTCATTTATTGCATTGCATTAGTAGTTGCATCGCTTACTTTTCCACATTGCATTGTTTTTATTGCTTGTTGTTCGAGCATGTGTTATGTTGTTGTTTTGTATTTGGGAACTCACGAGTAACCTATGATTACCTACCCTTTCTATGCAGGTAACCTAGAGGATACGCATGGGTACAGAGACTTATGTACAATCTAGTTTTCCTGTTTTTGCAAGGAGCAAGATGATGTTTCACTGCTTTTGTTTTTCAAGGGTACCCGCTTGACTTGATATTTTCTTTGTTGATGTTTGAGGACTTTACCGGTTCCCGACTTTGTAAAATAAATAAAAGTATGTTTGTTTAATAAAACTCGCTGAACGCTGATATTTAGTTTAACCAATCTTAATAATAACCTCTAACAAGGTACGGGCTATGTCACGAGGTCGCAGAGGGCGGTATTGTGGTCGGACTGGTCGAGACTTTGAATATGTTTTAAAGTTTTGATCAACTGATCAAGTGTACTGCCACACTGTGAAGCTTCCGTCGTTCGTTAGTCCTACCAGACGGTCCGGGGTGTTATTGTGCGGTAGGCATATCAATACACGCTTTGTTGCCCACACAATTTTCTAGCAAATTCTCGGCCGGTCTCGCTTTCGCCTGAGTCTAGAGAGTTTCAGAACCGGCCGAATTGATGTGCGCCCATTTCAACAATGAGTCCCCGCCTGTTGAGAGTCTCAAATCCTACCTAATTGTTCTCGATGTTTTGCACGGTTCTAGAAAATGCGCTCGCTTTTGCTTTTGGTTTGCCTGCTCGGCCATAACTTTGATATAAAGACGCTTGAGGTGTTCTATAAGTAGATGATGAAGACTGCTTCATTCATTATTTCTTTCTGCTTCATTGCCTAATCACGCATCGCTATGATGAGAAATAACTCGCCTACGTTGTCTTCGCTGATGGTCGGCTCGTGAACCAGATCAAATGCAAGTCTAAGTCCGCCGGTTCCCATGCTAGCTCGTCGCATGGTCATGCCCGCCCCATTTGGCTTAATCAGACAAGCTGGGAGAGTTGTACCCGAAGAGAGAAGTTCAGCGTGTTCGTCAAACAACGCCAGATGTCGGGCTACTAAGTTGACCAAAGTCTCTTTGTAGTTGTGTTTTATTCTGAGGTTTGCATGATTAGAGATTCAGATTCTCTTCCCTTAAAGCGCCCCCGATGCTCCTTTTGCTCTATCGCTTTACAATCGCTTTTGTGGATTTTAAATTGTGCTTTTGGCCGGTTACTTGTTGTCACCGAGCAGCGAATATTGGCGCTTATGCAGATCACCCAGCCGGCCATTAGTGTCTTTGTTTTCACCGCTGCTAAGGTTCTGAGCCAGGATTAAGGTGAATCACTTTTTCATTGCTTACCCAGATTGCTAGAATCAAGCTCTTGGGGGTCGATAACATTAGTTACAAGCCTGGCTTAAAGTTAAGGCAAGGATACCACCCGGATTGACTGCTGGTGGGCCCGCTAGTTCTTTGTCCGCATCTGTGCAGATTCTGCCTCACACAGAAGCTCTGTCGGATTGCGAAGCTGTCTCCAGTATGATCTTCTCGAAGTCACTTATCGAGGCTTGCCGATTGAGTTTGCAGACAGCACACCAGTCTTTCATACGACGCCAGGAAGCAGTTTCTGGCTGATTCTTTCATGAATTCACAGCCAAGCGGATTGTGAGTCAGCAAGAAGAGAGGTGGCCTTGACGCGGTTGTCACGTGTGGAGACAGATTGTTTGCAATTGTCGCTACAACTCTGCGAGATTGATGCTCGCTGTCGCAACATGAAGGTGGACGCGCTACCGCTTGATTGGGTTCGCTCGCTTCGAGAGGAGGTGGCGTCATGAAGTTATTGATCAACTCAATCGTACACAGTAGTGGATTGTTTGGAAGTTGGCTCAAGAGTATGGTGCCGAGGTTCCGTATTCTTGTGAAAATAGACCGGTCAAGGAAAGACTTTGCTTCCAGATTGAAAGGTGATTGTTGAGGCATGCTTCAAGCGACCTTCCGCTGACTATATGGAGAGAGTCGCCTCGTCGAACTGACATGATGCTTGTCCTGAAGTCCGCAGGATTTGAGGACTTTTGGAGCTTAACTGAACGCGATGGCTAGGCCGTGCCCCAAGATTGCTTTTGTTTTTCCTGAACTTTATTAGAAAGTCGTTGTATTCATTTTTCATATTTTTATTATCATCGCTCGTTCTTTATTATAAATGTCCACGGATCAGATTCAACTGTGTCATTTAGTGAGGGAGTGGTCGCGTTGAGTCTCCCCGCATTGCAATTATAAACCGCCTATGATCAGTTTTCTATGCTCATGGAGAGGTTATAAGGTTTGAGACTGGCCCTGCCAGCTCAACCGCGAAGTTGTCGACCGAGGTAATCGCCAACCGGGCAGGACTGGCCCTCGCCGCCTAACGGGAGTTGCTCGACCGAGGTGCAACTTCGCCAACCCTGGCGAGCAGGATTGGCCCTGTCACCAACGGCCAGCCGACTCGAGGTGCAAATCGCCAACCTTGCAAGCAGACTGGCCCCGCCGCTCAACGGAGATTGCTCGACTCGAGGTGCACATAACTCGGGCGCAGATCACCGCCTAACGAAGGAAGGTTGACTGGAGGTGCAACTTGCCATCCCGCCAAGCAGGACTGGCCCTGCTTGCCCAACGGCCGAAGCCGCTCACTGTGAGGTCTGACTTGCCATTTCGATTAGCTGGATGTTCCTTCGATTTTGGGAACTTTGTTGAGAATGGACGATGCACTTGGGACCACCCCTTCAGGTGTTTTTGACTACCAAAGATGCTGCCCAGCACACGGCAAGCATTATCGCCGTTGTTAACCGTGACCAGATGTAGATCAAGGTAGAAGAGTTTCTGGTGTCAAGCAAATTGTTTTCTGGGTGAAGGAAGCATGACGGGTGTACCATCCAGTTGGAACGCCGACGAGATCTACACGGCTCGCAGCGCCATGCTCGCAAGCTCTAGGGTCACTTTCTCGATCGTGATATGAAGCCAGGTCGCCACCGTTTTTTGTTGTTGTTGTTTTCCGTCCATTTTATGTACGCCATTTCTCATATGAATTTTTATTGGAAATTATTATTTACTACATGAAGTATCGACTATTACATGACTAGTCATGAAAACTAAACTAATGTATACTTAGCTACAATAAAGTATATGTTATGCATGGCATACATCTATCAATTTAATGATGTTATGTAGTAACATCACAAGTTTAATTTTATTCATCCAAAAGTGATGGATGTCGAGACCGCTTAAGCATCTTTTATCAGCTAAAGTATGAAGTAACTGATGGTAATTTAACTAAAATTAGATTTTGACTCAAGGCTTTAAAAGTCAAGAATATAAAATTATATTTTATTTGTTTAATATAAAATCAATTAAATTAATGAATTATTTTATTTATATTTTTATAAACAAAATTGCATTCATTTTAACTTAGTAAAACTTTCATATTAGATTCTTATTCTAGAATATTTTTATTTTATAAGTATATAATTAATAATTATATACGAGAGTATGTTTGGTTTGAGTTGACATCAAATAAGTTTCAAACAAATAGAATTTGTAGACAATAATTTGACGAAGATAAGTTTTATTAAAGGTTCATAATAAAACTATTAAAATAATTACAAAACAAAATTACATAATATCTTATATAAATTTTTATTTAATATAAATAAAGTAATATAATTATATATTTCTCAAATACACTAAAATAAAATGTTAAACATATTGATGTTGTAAATTAGATTTTGTTAAAATTTATTCACACTTTTAAACGTGATTAAAAATCTAATTTTAGTTAAATTACAGCTTGATCAGTAACGATATCTAAACGTTTCTGACATCTACATCAGGTTTTGATGAATGAAATTGAACTAATGATGTTAACTATATAACATCATGGATGCTATCATGTATAACATATAATGTCAGTTTAGCTAGGTATACATTAGTTTAGTTTGCATGGTTAGCCATGATAGCCAATACTCGGCGTAGTCGGCAAACTTTTTCCATTTTTATTTATAATATACAAGTCTTCATTTTGATTCGTTGTTGCCTTGTTTAAATCTGGTAGTATTCCTCAAGGTCCGCGATTCTGTCGATCGGTGCTGACGTCGATCTTTGGGCTTGTGTTTGTTGGTGTAGCTTAGAGATTCCACGGTAGTCGCTGTCGTGCCCAGTCGGTTGTGACAATAGCTCGTTTTCCTTACCTCTTCTTTCTTCAGATTGCTGGCTACTGACCCTACTTGTGATTGAATTTTCTGTAATATCGTTTTCCAAGGCCGGTGCATATTCTAGATTCTTTTGTCCTGATGAGAGAAACGAAGCACCTTTCAAACACTTCTTCCACCGTTGCTCAGGCTTTGCTCATGATTGCCGCCTTTGGGGTTAAGTTATTATGAGTGCTGTGGATCAATACTAGGATGATGTCATCGACTGCTTCGGGATGTCGAAGCGCCGTTTGGTATATGTCTGTCCGCTGTTTGCAGTTAGCTATTTTGGCTCTTGCCCTAGAGTTGCCGTATCAACTGACAAATCGAACTGTCAAAAGAAGGCTTTCACAACCGATCAAAGTATGAATGGATTCCGTGGCGTTAATTAGCCATTCAAGCATGTTCTCCTCCTAATGCTCAAGACGCAGCATGTCGAACCTTGTTCTTGTGGTTGCATACCTACTTTCTAGGAACGAAAACGTCGAGATGCGATCGCTGACTGTCTCCATAAAGGTACTTCTAGTTTTCTTCGGTTAGGCTCTAGACTGGATGGTCATCGGTGACCTGTGATCATTTCACTCTTCTCGAAATTTATTTAGTTGGGATGGAGAGGTCCGATGAGCTGGCGTTGCCATCTTTTGTTACGCAGGTCGCCAACGGTTCTGTTGTGGCTTCGCCTCTGTTTGTCTTCTTGTGTTCAGATGGTCGAGCATGCTCATACGGTTACGATGTTGTGTTTGTTTTTCTATCTTAGTTGCTTGGTTCGACGTGTCGCCCATCTTTCGAGATGCTTCTTTGAGTGGAGAGATTCTGATTTGTCCTCACAAATGGTGCCAAATGTTGAAGTGAGTTCGTTCGATTAAGAGATGATTAAATATGATTAAGGGACAAAGTAGGTCGGAAATCTCGCTTATAATAGAAGTAAGTTGAAGACAAAGAAGAATTACAAATACAATCGAAGCCCGCTTCAACAAAGTATTAAAATCGCTAAGTAAATTCTATCTGAGTTCGCCGAAAGTCGGTCCTTGCTCGCTGAGCAGAGGTTTTCCTTATGTACTTAAAGGTTCTCTGAATCCGAAAAGAAAGTTCGCCGACCTTGCAGCAGAGGTCATATTCGTCAGTGTCGAATGAGATCACATATTCCCTACGACGGGTTCAACTTCGGCCGCTCTAGACATTTAATATGAATCATCGACCGCTTGTACGCTTGGCCTACCAGCGGCTTGCTGGCCGATAGCCGAGCTTGTCAAGTGGCTTTCATTGCCTATACCTTCTACGAATTCCAAGGTTTTAAGTTTAGAGGGCTTTCCAACCGGCTGGGCATTGATGGGAATGCACGGCCCACGCCAAACATTACATATATATTTGGGCCAATCACATAAATCAAAGCAATCACTCTGTTTATTTATTTTTGTTATAAATGATCAAACAAATTTGCATTGCAAATATTAAAAGTCTCATATTGAAAATTTTGTTATAAATGATTAAAAATTGTTATAAAATAAAATGACTATAAACCACATGAACAATAAGTTTTATTTAATAAATAGGCCGATCAAAATATACTACATTTATGTTAATATATTTTATATAAAAATAGCTATCTATAATGTGTAACGATAACGAAGCATTGATATAAAACTTTTATTTAAAATATAAAATTAAAATTAAATGATATTAAGATAGATGTATAATGTATTTTAATATGACTATTTAGTAAAAAAATATTACTATTCATAAGGTTTTATGATCATTTGTATTTTTATAAAAACAATTTAAATCATTTATATCAAAATTTCCAATATGGGACTTTAATAGTTTTAATAATTTATAATCATATTTAAGAAATAAGTGAAATTTGAAATTAAAATTATAATCCAAATATCTATTAATTTATATTTCCTACACATATACGTTTATAGTCATTTGTATCTTGTTATAACAAAAATTTAAATTATTGATCACAAAAATTTAAATGTAGGATTTCTAACAGTTTTAATAATTTATAGTTGTTTTTTAAAACGCAAAATATAGTATATGCAGAAAAATATAAATTTTTGTTATATGGTTAATGTGATTGTTTAATTTATTTTAATAATATAAAAATTAAACAAAAAGTGGATGATATACAAATTATTATCAAATTTTTATTGTTCAAAAGCATTAATTGTCATATATATATTTTTAATCAGAGTAGGAAGTAAATATGTATCATTTATTTAAGGAAAGAAATAAAAATATTTTTTATACATTAATAATTAATGATATGATTATTTTAATGAAAAGGATAGTATATGCTAAGATTGACCAATTTATTTTTCTAAAAATTATAAAAATTATTTTTGTGATAACATGTGACCTATCTCAAGTGTTGTAATGTTTCAAAATAATATATAAGAAATTTTATATTGTCGAAAATAAATAAATTTTTTTTGGATTTTACCATAAAATGGTAGCAAATAAATAACAATAATTCTGTTTGAACAAAAGACATAAAAACAATTTTTTTTATTTATATACATGCACAAATTTAATTATATATGTAACAGTTGCTGATCTCTTAGTTATTTAATAGATCTTTATTATTTATTTTATTTTATCTTATAATATTTAAAAATATAAATAATAAATAGTATGTAAAGATATTTGTATATATAAAGTTATTCTGCATGTGAATCTTAACCTACTGTTTATATTTGTGAGATAATGTTCAATGAAAAACTTTGGTGTAGTCAATATGTAATGGAGATATAATTATAAATAAATAAAATCATGTATATTTAAATATGTATTATAATGGATGATTATTTTAATATATATATATATATGGATTGAATGTATTATTACTAAACAAAATAAATCATGTATATATTTCTAAAAAATATTAAAACAAATGAACTAAAATATCTATGAATATATGGAAAGTTTTCTTTTGGTAAACAAATTTCTGAGAAGTTGAATTGCACTGAGTAATTTAATATAATTATTTTAGTCAGAGTAGCAATTATGGAAAGTTGGAAACCAATAAATTCTCGTGCATTATATAAGTGCCTCTTTATACAAACTCTCTCAACTAATTAATTATATCTACTGATATTGTAATCTGCAAATTAAAATTGTGATAGATGGAGAAGTCAAATTTTCTTCTTGTGGTGATTTCGTTTGGTCTCCTCTTCGCTTGTGCGATTGAAGCTACAGAGAAGAACTTCAAGGATGAGACCAGCCATTTACTCTGGCCTAGAAAACTGTTTAGAGGAGAGGCTGATCCACCACCCACACGAGGTCCACATAAGGCAGCCATAGTCGACGTAAAGCCATGGTCACCATCACAACGCCTGGTTTTTGGAATGTTACCAAAAAATGTTCCTATTCCACCATCGGGACCTAGCAGAGGAGAATCTCCTCCATTGCGATCCAGAACCGTGTAGTGATCATTTCATCACATGAATTCTTCTTCTAATACAAAATATACATTTATATTCGAAATAAATTCAAATTATGTATACCAAAATTTAAAAGAGAAATTAAATTATGTATGACTTAAGATTTGATATGTGAGATCTGAAGAATAATCGGGTAAAATATCACTGTAAATAGTTTTAATATTGTTTATATCATTCATCAAATTTGCATGTAGTTTTTAGAAGGATTATAGTTAATTTGCTTACAGTACTCAAAGTTGAAAACAAAAACAAAATAAACATTATCGACAGGCTTTTAAGATCAGATTGGTCTTGGAATTTTAGATCTATCAGTTGCTTCTCTCTTTGAATAGATTATCGGATCTGATATATTTGAATAATACATTGTTCATATCAATTCTTTTTGCAATTTGTTTCTTCTGATATAAGGTTGGAACCAATATATAAAACATACCATCTCTTATTACAAACTGAACATTATCTCAAATTACATCGACTACAAAACTTGTATGAATGCTACATTTTTTACAACTGATGAACAAAAGTTATTTTTATAACAAAATTTTAAAATCATTTATAGCAAAATTTTCAATATGGGACTTTTAATAGTTTTAATTATTTATAATTATTTTTAAAATTTAAGTGAAATTTTGAAACTACAATATTAAATTCTCAATACTTGTTGAATGCACTACAATATTAAATTCTCAATACTTGTTGAATGCATATTCTATAATTTTAATATTTATGCATTTTATATGATATATATTTTAATTTAAACTAAATTAGTATATATAATATACATTTTAACCCAAATATCTATTATATTAGATTTCCTACACATATAGGTTTATAATAATTTGTATCTTGTTATAACCAAAATTTAAACTATTGATCACAAAATTTTAATGTGGGATTTCTAACAGTATTATTAATTTAGAGTTGTTTTAGAAAACTTAAAATATATTATATTCCTAAAAATATATATTTTATTATATGGTTAATGTGATTATTTAATTTATTTTGATAATATAAAATTAAACAAAAAGTAGATGATATACAAATTATTATCAAATCGTTATTGTTCAAAATAATTAATTGTCATAAATATATTTTTATATCAGAGTAGGTAGTAAGTAAATATGTATCTTTTATTTAAGGAAAGAAATAAAAATATTTTTTATACATTAATAGTTAATGATATGATTGTTTTAATGAGAAGGACAGTATATGTTTAGATTGACCAATTTATTTTTCTAAAGATTCTAAAATACATTAATAGTTAATGATATGATTGTTTTAATGAGAAGGACAGTATATGTTTAGATTGACCAATTTATTTTTCTAAAGATTCTAAAATTATTTTTGTGATAACATGTGACATATCTCAAATATTGTAATTTTTCTAAAATAATATATAAGAGATTTTATATTGTCTAAAATAAATAAATTTTATTTTTTGGATATGTTTACCATAAAATGGTAGTAAATAAATAACAATAATTGTTGTTTGAACAAATGAAATAAAAACAATTTTTTGATTTATATGCATGCATAAATTTAATTATATATGTAATATTACTGATCTCTTAGTTATTTAATAGATATGTTATTTTATTTTATTTTTATAATATTTAAACATATAAATAATTAATAGTATGTAAAATATTTTTTATATATAATAGTTATTCTCGTAAAAAGTGTGTCTTAACTCTGTATATATTTGTGAGATAATGTTCAACGGAAAAATCTTTGGCGTAGTCAATATGTAATGGATATTATACAATAAATAAAGAGGAATACCAGCAATAGATAGGCTGTCCACGTAGGACTCAAAAATCAGCCAATAAGATTCTTTCTTTTGGCCATGTCACAGAACTATTTTTTAGTGTTGGGCTTCTAATAATTTTTCGTTTCGTTAACTTGAAATTGTATTGCCCGTTTAGCCCAAAGAGAGGAAAACCCTAGAAACGTGAGACGATGAACTCTGGATCCTTTCGTTGTGTTGTTCTTCGTCGTTTTCAATTCTAACGGATTGTCATTCAAACGACACACGATTCATCTCTGTGTAATCAAGCATCCATTTATGGGTTCCTTTTGCATTTTCCTCTGAATTTCTTTGTAACCCTCTTTTCGAGATCCATTTATCACAAAATTGTCTACCTCTTCACTATTTCTTGGTTCCAATCAAAATTGAGAGAATCCTCTCAAGCCAAATCGATGAAACCCGATAGAAAATGCCCACCGATCAAACATACCGGCAAAACGGTGTCTCCTCCACCAAAGTTGTCTCCGGTGATCCTATGCGAAGAAATCAAACGGCAAGGCGGTTATCCCTCCGACTCCTCCAAAGCCGGTGTCTCCTCCGAAGAACTGTCTCCGCGATCCTGAAGAAACCAAATGGCAAGCCTGTTCTCCACTCCGACTCTCTCCAAAACGGTATGAAAACTAATTCCAGATAAGATTATTTGCTTCCCAGAGATTCAAGACAACTGTTGTACAAGAAAATCAATAACAAAATGATGATGTCCGAGAGTCAAAAGAAATCTTGAAGCTGGGTAGTTACTGAACAAGAATCGTCACGACATCAATTAATGTATCACTCTGGTAGCATCTTCAGCACTTCCATTTCTGTTTGTGGCATTTTCTGCCTTTGTTGTGCTGTTAGTTAAATCATCCATTCTCACTTTTTAGTTCTTTTTGTTTTATTTAGGTTCAAAATAATAAGACAAAATAGTTTAAATCTGAAAATCTATGATTCATTATGTTTTATAGTCTCATTTGATCTTTGGGCCGGCTGTGTGTTTCCCTGACATTCTTACGGAAGACCACTTCTTAAAAGGAAGAACAGAGGTGAGAAAGGGACCAAAACGATATATCAAAATTACTCATTTCATATAGAGTTTTGATGAGTTTTTGTGTGTATTTTTATGTGTAGATTGAACAACTTCACAAAACGTATAAACTCTTTGGTTCACCAGATGAAGAATTCTGGGAAACGAACAAGCTGCATTCTCAAACTAAGATGTTTAAACCACAACATCCACATGAAGCTGTCTGAGAGAAATTTTTAGGAGTTCCTGATAACAGCAGCTGATCTTCAAGAGAATCTATTATCCGTTGGTCCAGACAAACGAGGAACTGCCTCTTATCCTCTCATGTAAGATGTAAAAAAAAAAAGAACCCTAAACTTTAATCAAATATCGAATCAAATTACCGCCATGTATATATATATATATATTAAAGTGACAGTGTTTTGGTCTTCTCTGTGACTTTGCTATTATTTCAGTACTTTAACACAAAACCTTATGCTTGTGATCCATTGTCATTACCTAAGTATCCTCCTAACAATGATATGGATGCTAAGTTACCGTGAAGAACTTCTCTGAAGGTTTCAATCAATCAATTTCCATAAGATTTGTATAAAATTTTGTCTCTGTAATTATGTGTTGAGATTTGAGAGTTTTTAATATTTTTTTTGCAGGAGAAATAAGGTATAAAGAGATTGAGAGATTTTAATATTTGTTTTGCAGGAGAAAATAAGGTATAAAAGATATAGCTTCGTTTTCAAGAAAACGGGAAAATCATGTAGAACAATCAAAGAGCTTACAAATCTAAACAAGTTACTAACCCAACAGGTATGTAAGACACTGATGCTTCACAGTTCCTTATTCGTAATTTGGTTGAAACGAGTTTCTGTGCACCGGTTTATCTCGATACGCTATTGGAGACATGTCAAGCGACTACTTTGAGCGAGTTTGCGTACATCGGTTTATCTCAAACCATGGCGCCGGCAAGCGGCTTCATATGGGCTAATACAAAGAAGAGAAATGACAACGATGCAGCTTGAATGCTCACTTATAATCAACCAGGATCTGTGAGCATGTCATTTGTTAAGACCATTTTTGGGCTGACAATAAATGAGAACCAACCGAGCTTTCTTAAGCAGAAAGTTTCTCCAGACTCCTCTGACATGTTTCTGTTCCCTTGCGCCACAACAAATCAGAAGAAGATACGGTGGGTCCATTGAATTTGGTACAATCTGAATCGATATCTTTCATGATTTAGTATTAGTTTATATAACCAATTCTTTTAGGTTTGAAAAAAGCTTGAACAGGTCGAAGATTTTTTCAAACTAATGGAATGAAAGAGGTACTGTGGAGGACTGAGAGTGTTGCCAGAGTCAGTGTTTGAAGACCCAACGAAAGTTCGCCAGTGTCATATATACTTGGCATTATTTGAAGTCCATATATAAATTGCAAATTTGTCCCACATGTGGGTTAAGCTCTAATCTGAAGTTTGATTTGTTGAAATTATTGTCACAAATTTAGGGTTGGCAACTTGGTCATTGAGTTAAAAGGTAGTCAATTCAAAATAAGTCTATTTGGTTATGTGTACTCAGGCTCCATATACCATTTGCACATACATACATGTCTGTTTACTACAGACATAAATACTGGTCGCATTTATCATGTTCAGTGGTCACTATCAGCACCATGTTTGATTCATCTCATGACTTCGCCAATTTGGAGTTGGAGCTCGAGCATCACCACTTCGCCAAATGGCGAGTTGCACCTAACAACTTCGCCAAATTGGCGAGTTGCACTGTTAAACGTTGCACCTCAACTTCGCCAAATTGTTGAGTTGCACCTCAATAACTTCGCCATATTGGCGAGTTGTACCTCAAACTAGCCAAATTGGCGAGTTGCACCTCAACAACTTATCATGTGCCTTCCGTTGGACTTGACATGATCAGTCTCTTGTTTCATCTCGATCGAGTTATCGTTGGCATCTTCACGACTACTGTCAAGGTCCATACGCCTATAATAAAGTTCATAGTTTTCATAAAACGGCGACGGTTAACTAAACACCATGCTCGTCTAAACTACATGGGAAGTATGAACTTCCTCGTCAAAACATAAGAGTGTGCTCTCAAGAACTTCGTAAAAGCGTTCAAGTCGGAAGGCGACCCAAAAGGCTTAGAACACAGCCCAAAACAACTACGGTTCCATTTGAGATCAAGCCCAGCAATGTTATGACGGTTTATCTTACTAGCATGATAGGGTCAAATCTCCGAAATCGAAAAGATAAATATTAAGTTTCAAGATAATGGCGAGGATCGAGAAGAGAAAGGAAAACTTCGAGCGTCAAACCGACCTAGAGGGCATATATAAAGGGAGCTAAAGCAAAAGGCGATGAGAGACAACTTAACTTAGACTCTAGAACTCTGCACTTAGAAACCCTAGGCATTATCCTCGACATGCTTGTTTCTATGACTTGCGCTCATACTACGCAACTTCGCCCAGGCAATTCGATCTCTTGTTCAATTCTTTCTAACTGAACTACGTTGAGCGATCCTCGAAAGGGGTATGTAGTCAGCCTTTCATAAGGTCAGTCCAAATCTTTAAAACCTTTTGGTATCATTTTCTTCTTTGTTATCAAGCTACATCTCAACTAGGTCTAGGGTTTTGTTGGTGTCAAAATCGGTCCCGACGGAATCAATGACTGAAAGTCTCTGGAAAGTATTTCTTAAAACAAAAGTCTCGGATAATTTGAAAGAAGTTATCTGATTTTCTCAAATTAGAAATATCCACTCTGGTGAGGTCAGCGATTATCTCGAAATCTACGGCTAAAGATCCTTCGAACTCAAATATTTCCCGCACAAGCGCCAGCGAGGAAAGATCGAGACAGCGGAAAACCCAGGCGAAAGAACCCGGCCGCAGCGGCGTCAGCGGGCGGCTGGCGCCAGCGGCACCCGACCTGGAGCCGGACGCAGCGTCCGCGAGCGACCTGGCCCGGCGACGCAGCGTCCGCGAGCGGCCTGGCGCGGCGACGCAGCGTCATCGCGAGCTAACCTGGCGCCAGCGGCACCCGATACCGCCCGGCAGCGTCCGCAGCGGAGCGGCCTGGCGCCCGGCGGAATCGTCCATAAGCGGACTGGCACGGTGGCAACCCGGCGCCCGGTCGGCGGTCCTCGTCCTGGTCTCGGTCCCATCATGCTCGGTCTGATCCCATCGTGGCCTGCTTGGATCAATCCTCGAGAGTTTGATCACGATCGCGGCTATGGAACAAACATCTTCGATTGACTTCGATTGGAATCATCCTCGATGTTTTCACGACAAAAATAGAAGGATTGGATTTCGTAGAAGATATCGCATAAAGAAGATCGATTAACTTCGAACATTGATCCTTTAGGCTTTGTGGTTTATTTTCACGAGAAAGATAGTCTTTCAGAAATCATTATAAAGCGTTCAACGACTTAAGACAAGTCCACGGACTTACTTACGATTTTAAAATTCAGGCCCAATCAGGCACGGTTTATCCGATTTCGAACATTGGATAAACATCAAGTCACCAAAATAGGGGAAAACTTCGAGGATAATTACAAAGATCGCGAAAATGGAATACTTCCTGAAGAGATAAACTTGGGCCCAAAGGCGAGGTCCATCATCCTAAGGCAAACCGACCTAGGGCGGGTATATAAGGAGAGCAAGAGAGGAGAAGAGAATCCGAAAATCCTAGAATCTAGAATTAGAGAACTCCTGCTAGCTTAGAGAACTTAGAACTTAGGCGGTTAGGACAGCGGCAGGACTTAGAGCGTCTGGCAGCTTCTTGTTCTAGTTTTATCTTCTCCGCGAGACCCTGTTCCTCTCGGAAGGATCTAACAATTCTTTCACTCGAGCTCCGCACATAGAAACCTAGGAATTATCTTCGACATGCCCGTTTCTATGACCAGCGCTCATACTAGGCGAACCAGGCCCAAGAACGTCTGGCGCCTCCTGATAAATCTCCGCTCCTCGGAAGGATCGGACAATTCTCTTACTTAAGAGCTCCGCACATAGAAACCCTAGGCGTTATCTTCGACATGCCTGTTTCTATGACAACGCTCATACTAGCGAACCCGCCAGGCGGTTCGATCTCTTGTTCAATTCTTTCTAACTGAACTTCGTCCGACTTAATCCTCGAAAGGGTACGTAGGCAGCCTTTCTTAAGGTCCAGTCCCAAATCTTAACGAAACATTTCCGCATTTATTCAGTCACTTGTCGTTGGCTGTCGGAGAATCCGGACCTTCGGGAAAGTTGGGTTAACTTGGCTTTCCTCCGTTTTATTCATTAAAATCGCGGTGTGAATTTTGGTTCCCACAGGTTTCAGGTGGATTGAACTGGCGAAATCTCTTGCGACCATAGTTTTCATAACCTTTTGTAAAGATCGCATAGCGCTCTACAGCGGATTGAAATAAGATCTATTTTTCTATAAATTCGTTTTGTTTTCGTATTTTCGCATCTGTTTGGTCACTTGTCGTTGGCTCAGGAATTCGGAACCTCGGGAAAAGTTAGGGTTTCTTGACTTTCTTTAATTCGAAAATCTACGGTGCAAATTTCGGTTCCCATAGAGAACTTAGGCGAGAATGCATGACATTGGGTTGATGGACTGGCCAAGACGGACAGCACTTCGCCCTAAGGCGGCGGGTTAGGATGGACCTTTTCGCCCTAGGGCAAGCTGGTCGGGTGGACCTTTTCGCCATAGGGCGAGTGGGTCGGACGAACGCACTTTCGCACAGAGGCGGCGGTCGAGGGAACGCACTTCGCCCTAGCGGCCCGGTCGGAAGCGAACGCACTCGCCCTATGCAGGCGGGTCGGGTCGGACCTTTCGCCTAGGTCGAGCAGGTTGGATCAAACCGCGCTCGCCCTAGGACGGGCTAGTCGGTCCGATCCATGTCCATTCTTTTGGGTGAGCTTGGTCGAGCCAGATCTGTTCTCGACGTCTCTTGGCGATAATAGGGCGTTGGCAAGCCCATCTTTGTTTCGTCAAGAGTTGCTTGTCAGATCTTCATGGCCTGAGAATCATCGTATAACTTCTTTTTTCTTAAAGATTATACAAGGGTAATTCTTCGGGAACTTTGGTGTTGATTCCGCGTGACTGATTTTACCCCAACACGGATGATAGGGTGTAGCTACTCTGTGGTGAACTCCGTTTTCTTAAGTAGTTTGTCGAAAACTTTATTGATAAAGTGGGATCCACCATCGCTTATGACTACTCGAGGAACTCCAAATCTAGGAAAAATAATACTCTTAAAAAGTTTCACGACAATGGATGCGTCGTTTGTTGAGGAAGCGACTACTTCAACCCATTTGGACACGTAATCTACAGCAACTAGGATGTATTTGTTTCCATACGAGGAAGGGAAGGGATCCATGAAGTCGATTCCACAGCAATCAAAGACTTCTACTTCTTGAATAAATTTTTGTTCCATTTAATGTCTTTTGCTGATTTTTCCTCTGCGTTGGCATCTGTCACATTTTGCTATATAGGCATGTGCATCGCGAAAAATGGTTGGCCACTAAAATCCTGCTTGAAGGACTTTGGATATCGTTTTAAACGTCGCAAAGTTTCCAGCATAATTAGATCCATGGCATTGGAATATAATACCCGGGATTTCACTTTCAGCGACACAACGTCTATATATTCCATCAGATCAATGTTTGTAGAGGTATGGTTTATCCCAGTGCTACCTCCTAACTTATCTCAAGAACTTCTTCCTTGCATAACCCTTGATTTATCAGCTTACCAAGGTCTATTTCTTGGATTGCCGTCGACAGCGTGCACCTCCCGACTGAAACGTCTATCTCTGGGAGAGTTGTATTCAGGGTTCAATGCGTTACAAGCTAAGCTTACTGTTATGTCAATGGAAATTTTCATTGAAATAGTGTTTTGGTCTTGTGTATCCGTCGTGTCGATCGACACATCGTCTTTAATGTCGATCGATGAATCTTCAGATGAGAGATACTTGACCAACGAATGACGAGTCCGTCACGATAGAAATTCTCTGTTGGTAAGAAATCTTCGATCGGGATGTCATCTTCCACTGCATTACGGAAAGGTGATCCGCAACTCCGTTCTCTATCCCTCTTTATCTTTAATTTCAATATCGATTTCTTGGAGCAGAAGTATCCATAGAATAAGTCGTGGTTTCGTCCTTTTCTGCATGAGATACTTTATTGTTGTGTGATCTGAGTGACCGATGACTTTTGAGCGGACCAGGTATGTTCAAAATTTTCAAATCGTAAAACAGCAAGCAATTCTTTTCCGTGGTACCATAATTTCTCTGAGCATCGTCCAAAGTTGGCGTGGAGCTTTTGTCCTTCCTCTGACCTAAAACTACTCCCACAGCGAAATCACCGTCGCACATTATTTCAAAGAGATTCCAGTCAGGGCTTGTACAACAGGGACCGATATTAAGGCTTTCTTAATTTCTTCAAAAGCCTTAAGACACTCTGGAGTGAAGTCAAACTTGACTTCTTTGCATAACAGGGCTGTGAGAGGTCTGGTAATTCTGCTGAAATCCTTTATGAATCTCCTATAAAATCCGCGTGTCCAAGAAAACTTCTTACATCTTTTACGTTTGTGGGTGCTGGTAAACCAGTCATTACCTCAATCTTAGCTCGATCTAATTCTATGCGCAGCGGATACTTTATGTCCGAGAACGATCACATCAGTAACCATGAAATGGCATTTTTCTCAATTCAGAACAAGGTTCTTTTCTTATCTTTCTAATACCTTGCATAGATTATCGAAGCAATTTTTGAAACTAGATCTGTACACTGAGAAATAATCCATGAAGACTTCCATGAAATCTTCTATCATAACTGTAAACATAGACATCATGCATCGTTGGAAAGTAGCGGGTGCATTACAAAGACCGAACGATATTCTGCGATCTGAGCGTTCCATAAGGGCATGTAAAGGTTGTCTTCTCCGATCGTCTGGATGTAAAGGGATTTGAAAGAATCCGGAATATCCATCGAGAAAACAATAATATTGGTGATTTGCTAATGTTTCCAACATTTGATCTATGAATGGTAAGGGAGAGTGATCCTTTATAATGGCGGCGTTTAGCTTTCTATAATCGATACACATGCGATGTCCAGTAACAGTTCTCATAGGGATGAGTTCATCTTTATCATTCTTAACAACTGTAACTCCTCCTTTCTTAGGGACAACATGCACAGGACTTACCCAATTACTGTCTGAAATCGGGTAGATGACACCAGCATCGAGGAGTTTGATAATTTCTTTCTTAGCTACCTCTTTCAGATTTTGGTTAAGCCTCCTTTGCTGCTCTATTGATGATTTAGATTCATCCTCCAGGTGAATCGATGCATGCACAGATCAGGGGAGATACCAGGGATATCCTCGAGAGATAAACCGAGGGATTTTCTATACTTACGCAGTTTAATTAGTAATAGAGCAAGTTCACCATTGGTTAGATTGGCGTTGACAGTCACCGGATAGGAATTATTATAAAGAAAAGCGTACTTAAGTCCGGCAGGGAACTGTTTCATCTCGACCTTTGGTGCATTTTCTGCGCTCACATTGTCTAAAGAGGATGGTTGTCGATCGACAGTGTGATGCAGATATTGATCGACATTTATCTCCGATTCGTCATCCTCTTCGTTATCAACACTTGCGATCTCTATGCTCGCATCCACTAATCGTGTGTAATCGTCTGTCCTGCCATCTATGCCCAATATTTATTTTTCAGTGAGGTTGAGTGCATCTTCTAAAGGATCGTCTGAGCATGAATCCACAAAAGATCTTCAGCTAACTCGGAAATATCATCCACATAGGAAGCTTGGTTATCAATTAAAGGAAGTTTCATCAATCGTTCCATATCGAACGTCATTGGGATATCTCCAATATTCAAACATACCTGGCCTTCCTTGACGTCGATGATTGTACCAGCCGTAGCAAGGAACGATCTTCCTAAAATGAGGGGGTCTTTTGGTTCATGCTCATAATGCAGCAAACGAAGTCTGTTGGCACGTGGCAACCATTAATTTCTATAGGTATGTCCTCAAGTATTCCTTCATGTACTTTGACAGATCTATCAGAAGAACCAAGGTGATAGGGGTTGGGACTAGCGCCGAGATTGACACTAGCGCCGAGATCACAAAGGGATCGGGGGAAGTGTCTATTTTGGATAATGCAATCGAGTACGAAGCTGCCAGGGTCAGGTTTTTTGATCAGAGTTTCGCCTCGAATCATAACACTTATTTCCACGGAAATCATCATGACATTGTGCTCCCCGGTTGGAAAACTTTTAGACACCATTTCTTTTACATATTTCTTTATGGTCGGCGAGACTTTGATGGCATCACCCAGTGGCATTTCTCTCGTGATCTTATCAAATGTTTTTTTTGCAGATTGCCTTATCCAATTCTCGCTTAGTTTGTGACCTATTGGGCGGGAAGGGAGGTAAAGTTCTGTATACCCTCTCTATCACCGGTCTGGAAGGTGGAGATGGTTTTTCCACATTGGGAATAGGTTGTCGATTGATTTCTTTCTCCTTACGTCAATCGATATCAATCTTTTCTTCCGATTCTTCGCTTTCTTCATCGAGGCTGATTGGCACCTTCTCACCCTTTTTTGTTTTATTTGTTTTGTCTTTCTCATGAGAAGGTTCTGGACTTGGATTATCATCGAGAAGTATTGGATGAGATTTACTTTTTCCGGTGCCCATGGTTTCAGCAAGTTTATTTGTAGAAGTGTTTTCTTTTATGCCCAGAGTAAGGCGTTTTCCGCTTCTCCGGAGTACTGCATTGACGTGACGTCTTGGGTTCGTATCAGTTCTCCCAGGTGTGGAAACCGAAATTCACACCGTCAAATTCCGATAAAGATTTGTGGAGGAAAACCGAGTTAACCCGATCTTCCTTGAAGGTCCCGGATATCTGCTGGGCCGCACACGATACAATCAATGAGAGTTTAAGTCGAAGTAAAATCGTAAAGTAAGCGGAAAAGATCTTATTTCTGAATTCGCGTTTTGAGCGTGAACAACGGGTAAGAAATAAGCTACAAGAGCTGTCGAAAGGTCCGCTAGTCCGGCCGCCTAGATCTAACCTAGTTGAATCGCAGCTCGCTAATGAAAACAGAAAGAGAAAGCTAAAAATGCTCTAAGTGCTAAGTGCTCTGGAAGTTTTGTGATGATTTGCTCCTCAAAGCTCTCCTTATATACTCTTCTTAGGACGGTCTATCTTATCGCGGGCTGAATCGGGCTTTTCCATTTTCGTCCATCTTCGTGTTTATCGGAAACTTGACATTTATCTTCGGAAAACTTTACATTTATCTTCTGGAAACTTGACATTTATCTTCTGGAAACTTGACATTTATCTCTTATGTGAGGATAAGGATAAACCGTCATAGTTATCCTTCCTTTTCGGAAAATCGTAAGTGGGCGTTTGGCCACGTCGGGCCGTTTAGACGTTTTACGGTTTTGAAGAACAGTCTTTGAAGGTTTGGTTTTCGAAGGAACCCAATTCCTTGTATAGTCGAGATGTTTGGTGTTTAGAATAACCGTGATCGTACCAAACTCACGAAGATTGATCAAACAAGCCAAGGTGGGATCGGACCGAGCATGATGGGACCGAGACCAGGGCGAGGGCGGCGACGCGGGGGGGCGCCGCCGGCGCCAAACCGCTTTTGAGCAGCGTGCGCGGCGCCAGGCGGGTGTGCTGCCGGCGCCAGGCCGCGTGGCGATGCCGCCAGCAGGCGGTGTGTCGCCGGTGCCAGGCGGCCAGCGTGGCGATGTGCGCCCGGTATGGCCGTGCGCCCGGCCAGGCGGCCAGCGTCTGCCGCCCGGCGCCAGGCGGCCAGCGTCAGCGTGCCGGCGCCAGGCGGTGTGCGCGGCGTAGGCCGCCGCGCAGCGTGCCGCCAGCGCCAGGCGGTGTGCCGCCGGCGTAAGGCGACCCGTCCGCAGCGTGCCGCGGCGGCCGGCCAGCGTCCGCAGCGTGCCCGGTGCCCGGCCCGTGCGGCAGCGTGCGCGCCGGCGGTGTGCCGCCGGCCAGGTCGGTCAGCGTGGCCAGCGCGCCAGGCCGTCTTGCCGTCCATGGGTTTTCCGTTTGTTCGATCTTTCCCGTTAGTCGTTCGTGAGGGAAATCTTTGAGTTTTGGAAGGATCTTTAGCCGTAGATTTCGAGATAACCGTTTTCAAGGGTTTGAGTAATGTGGCTTCGAACTTTAGACGTTTAAAGATGGACTTTTAAACAATCGAGAAGGCTTTGCGGAAGAATCATTGTAGTTCGCGGACAATCCGGACATGGGTTTAAGGGACCAAGTGCTGCCGTTGCCGAGATCACGAGACGATTGCATAGATGGGAACCAGGACCCTTGCCGCCGGCGCCAGACGGGACAGGGCAAGCCTGCCGCCCGTGCCGTGTCCTGCGTCCACCGGTGCCTGCTTGCCTTCGTTGATCCCGGGGCTCACGGTCCGTTCATGCCTTCTTGTGAGTTCACCGGTGGCGACCGTTTCTTGGTTTTGATCGTCACTTGGTTTTCTTTCGAGGACTTTCAGGTGGCGATTTTCGTTGACCGATTTTGACCCCAACACCGAGGAGCGTCCGTTTCTCTTTTAATAGCAGTTGCATTCTCTGCTACCTGACCTTCTAATCTCTTAATTTGTTCACTTAGAGCGTCGAATTTCTTTAACAGCTCACTGTGGACAATGTTTATCTTTCCGTTTAGGTCATTTGCCATTCTCGATTCCTGTGAAGGCTTGGTTTAATCTAAATATTGCCCTTGGCGTGATCCGACTATAGCCTCGTAATTTCGGGTAAAGCTATCAATGTTGGGATTAAGATGCTGATCTCATGGGTTAGTTCTACTTACGGAGTTGATCTGTTCTTCAAGATCAGTCAGAGTATCATCATCCAATTGGGGTTTTCCAAATTGGTTTTGCTCTGCTAAGAAGGAATGAAGTGATTCTAAGGATTCTTTAATCTCGATAATTGTGGACCGTCCTCTGAATCAATTCCCTTCCTCTTTCTACATCCATCATCTTATAAGATCTACCCGTTGCTACGCTTTTGATTAACCGTTTGGCTTCTTCAGGGCTTCGGTGCTGAATCTTCCTTCACTTGCGGTGTCAAGTGTAATCTGGTAATGTAAGCTAACACCTCCATAAAAGATGTTAATCAGTTGTGGTTCTGAATAACCATGGTGGGGGCACTCGAGTTGATAACCCTCGAATCTTCCCCTAGCGTTTTGAATGACTCGTGGATCTTGGCGAATGTAGAAATTTTCTTTCTCCGTCCCAGTGCGTGCATCATCAAAAAGTAATTAATGAATGCACTCCTGATTTCCCCGCCAGCAGGTCAGAGACCCTGCTGGTAGTTGATCTAACAATTTTCTAGCATCTCCCTCTAAGGAAAACGAGAAAAGTCTACAGCGGTTGTATTCATCAGGTATCAGGTCTTCTATATTCTCGATGTGCTCGTGCGGATGTTATGAGATAGATCCACGAAAGGGGTTTTTGCGTACCAGAAAAAGGAATTCGAGTTTAGCTCGGATCTCCTTGTGTCATCTTCTGGTAGCTTAATGGTCGACCTATTGGAATATGTTCTGTCGATTTAAGTAGTCTTGCAAGGGAAATTTTATTCCTTCGTCATTATTCATAGTTGAATAGATCTTAACAGGGATTACAGTCCCCTGTTCATTTATAGTTTGGTTAATTGCGTTGCTTAGTTGACCTTTTGGTCCCCCTAGAACTACTTCCTTATCAGCAAGATCGGTAAGAGAGGACTTACCTGCTTGATGTGGAGTCAATCGATATTTGAAGTGATTGTCGATCGATTTGTCTGTTGATTCGTCACTCGATATCCTTGTCAGAGTGTCGATCGATGCTCGGCTGAAATCCATATTCTCCATCTTAAGTACCTGTGTAAGCAGGGTAAGAGGAAAAACTTTTTAGCAATTACGAAAATAAAATCTAAACTATATTCTAAAATTAATCTAATGGTAATAAGAAAGAGTCCCCCGCAACGGCGCCAAATTTGATATCACTCAAATTACCCCACGAAGTGACTTTACTCTCTCAAATAAGAGGTTCAATTGTAGTACTTAGGGATTGAATCCACAAAGACTCTAGGATTACACAATAGATTTGTAGTCTTCAAAATAAAGCTAGATAAGTAGGTTTTAAACAATAAATGAATTGGTGAACAAAGTAATTGTTCAATTGGTTTGATTTGAAGTTGTTTAATGGATGGGAAACAGTTAGATTCAGGTATAGCTCAGGTATGACAAGTATGCAACTTGTTTGGGTTATTAAGGGTTTATGAATATTAATTGTTCTTGAACTCAAACTTTAGGTACAATCAACTAGATTATCTTCAACTAGATCTCGGATCTAAACTCTCTTTTAGGAATCACAAGAAAGTGTCGATCGATTATTCCTTATGAATATCAATCGATGCACCTTTCAATATCGATCGATACAACTGTCGTTGTGTTGATCGATATTACTTCTAGCGAACTTTAAAATCGGGTTTGATAGGTTCTCTAATCTTACTAGACCAACTCTTGTGTGTATCTAGTTTGATTAGATCATGCATGCTAGTTTAATTTTCAGGTATTTGGTCAAGTTCTCACTTGTCCAAATTAATCCTAGGATCTAAGTTAAGGGTGATCGATCTTAAACATTAGCATTAAGAGCAACTTAATGAAGAACTATATTTAAAACACCCTAACAACAGTTCATGTTAGCAATACATAATCAACCTTATGAGAAACCTAAATCTAACAATAAGACTACTCAGACATATTCATAAGAAACATGGTTATGATGGTCTGAATAATAAGTAAATAAATGAAAAGTAAGAGAAACAATAAATAGAGTAATGAAAGCAAAGGAGTTTAAGATCTTCTCTGTTTATGAAGTTCAGATCTCTCTCTCCAATCCTAAGCAGGGTAAGAGGAAAAACTTTAGACCAAAGTAGCAAGGTTGCATATAAATGATCTCTCTCTCCAATCCTAAGCTCTCTCCAGGTAGCAGCGTTGCTTCTCTCCGAAACTAGGTCTAAAGGTCTCTAGGCAAGTCTCTCAACATGTCTGCCTCTAAAGTAGTACAAAACCCTCATAATATAGCCTAACAGTGAGGGACCTAGGATGTAATTAATGAAACTTTGTGAAACCCTAAAATTTTCTAATTTGTCATTAACTTTCGGTTGCTTCGCTGTCGATCGATGGCAAGGAATGCACATCGATCGATTTTATTGGTGTCCATCGGTCGAAATGACTCTTAAGCATCGACCGCTTCTCTGTTTTAGCAAGGCTCTCACATAAGCTCCAAAATGCTCCAAAATAGTCATTCTACTTCCATGAGTACCTGAACTGTAAAATCTCTAAAACTACTCCAAATGCATATAAATGATTCCAAAGCATATGTAAATCATGGTCAAAAGTGGGTAAAATCCATGACCTATCACGTATTCACCCAAATCATAACCCTAGATCAGCCTCTCTTTTTAATTTGAATTTACATTTGCAATCCTTTACTTTATTTGCATCGCCACTTAAATCAAAACCACCATTAGTTTTAGCTAAGTTGAAAACTCATAAGAATAAAGTGTGGACTGATCCTCTCGATTGAACCTCAAATACTACAATTACCACTGTTAACTTGACAGTAGAAAAGGTTTAGTTTAAGTGTATCAAGTTTTGGTGTCGTTGCGACGGGACCAGCTTTTTACCTTTATTTTTCGGCAATTAACTTAGTCTACAACATCTAACTTGCTCTACCCCTTTTTGTTGCAGGTAATGCTCCAGGTACATGACCAGTAGACATACTCGGAGAAACGCACAAGGAGAATTACATTCACTTTCCAATGAGGAGGTAGCAAGGTTAGAAAGAACAAACAGTCAACAGCCAGGTGACAGACACCACAATGGGTGATCACGGCAATCAAGAGGATCTCACTGCTGCAATGACACTCATGTAACAACAGATGCAGCAGATGCAACTACACGACACTAAGTTGAAAACTCATAAGAATATAGTGTAGACTGGTTCTCTGGATTGAACCTCAAATACTACAATTATCACTGTTAACTTGACAGCATGAAATGTTCAGTTTAAGTGTATCATTAACAACCATGAACCAACAACTAATAGATTTCTCATCTCGCATCGAGGTAAGAAAGAGTGAAAAGACAATTCTAAGAAAAGCAGGAAAACAAAACCCTTCAAATAACAGTTAACCCATATTTTCAAGGTGACAACGACATGCAACCAAAATCATTATCAAATTTCTAACAGATGTTGAAATCTTGACCTGAAAACTACAATAAAATACTAACAAAGTTAGATTCAGAAAAGTGGAGGCCCAAATCGGAACTTATAGTAGGTTAAAGAGTTTGGAAATCGGGGTGTGACTGTGAATCGGGGAGGGTCGACACAAATCTGGCGAGGCATGTTACTTTCTTGTCACTTATGTAGATTTCGAAAGTAGTGAGCCCTCAACTCAGACAACAGAATCCTCTTTGCAAACGCTTTCTCTTAATCGAACCATGATTGAAATCAGAGAACAAGATGTGGAGACAATCTGGTATGAAACTATTCTCTTCCAATTTTTACTAATAAAATATTATAATGCAAGGAGGTGTGACTCTGGAAAATACAGACTTATTTTGCAAAATAATAATATAATTTAATCTTGAACACAAGTTAAATCAAACACCCGCACATGAACATGGATAAAGCTCTAATTTATACAGTTAAAATCGAAGTACAAATATAAATTAACCTTGAAATAATTTTTTAATCACACCCAATCAATCTTACTACACAAACTCTGTTTTCCTGACTGGATCCACGAAGAGACTTTTTATGTGCCTTCAAAATTCTCAAACTTTGGGCTATATGTACATAGTCAGATCTAATTTTAACTTTTCATGACATAAAAATTGTTTTGCTCAAAAAATCTTAAAATCATCTGGTAAAACTCTCGAAAAGGTCAAAGATATGATATGTTCAACTCTTGGAGAGCTAGGCTCTTCCCTCAACTTCAACTACTTCTATGTTCTTACTTCTTAGTATGTTTTGTGTCTGTTTAGTTTCTTCTATCAATCGTTTTGTTTCACTACACAAACACATAGTTTTAATTGCTAAATTTTGTCTTTTGTTTTGTCTTTCTCATGCTTTGTACCTATATGATTTTTGGATTATAGCTTTACAGAAATTTTATATCCTTTAATTAATGACAACCTTAGAAAAGAACTACTTATTTTCTTGGTCACAAATAATTAAAATTTTAATATAAAAAAATCCAGAGTATATCTTCCGCTCAAATGTTATCTTTTACTGTATATAAGAAAGCGAAGTTGAGATGATGGTGGTGTATGTTGAAACCGTACAGAAAAAAAGAAAAACTATACAACTACTTTTGGCAATCTCATACTTTCTAGTTCCTGCAAACAGCTGTCAATGATGTCTCCTATATCAGATCTCTTTACCAACACAATCAACATTACTCCTAACGCACTTCTCATTCTCACTACTATCTTGACAGTCCTCTGGTTCCTCGTCAAGCGCTCGCCACAACCGCCTCTACCACCTGGACCGCGAGGGTTACCTATTGTCGGAAACCTCCGTTTCTTGACCCGAACCTTCACACCTACTTCACAACTATCGCTGAGAAACACGGTCCAATCTTCAAACTCAAACTCGGCTCAAAACTAACCGTTGTTGTCAACTCTCCATCGCTGGCGCGAGAGATCTTGAAAGACCAAGACATCAATTTCTCAAACCGAGATGTCCCTCTCACTGGCCGGGCCGCTACTTATGGTGGTCTCGACATCGTTTGGTTACCATATGGTGCTGCATGGAGAGTGCTTAGAAAAATTTGCGTTCTCAAGCTTCTTAGCCGCAAAACTTTGGATTCTTTCTACGAGCTTCGGCGCAAAGAAGTCCGCGAAAGAACGAGAACATTATACGAGAAAAGTCAAGAGAAATCCGCGGTGAATGTGGGAGACCAATTGTTCTTGACGATGATGAATCTAACGATGAATATGTTGTGGGGAGGATCGGTGAAAGCAGAGAATATGGAGAGTATTGGAACAGAATTTAAAGGAGTCATTTCTGAGATGACTAGGCTTCTGAGTGAGCCTAATGTTTCGGATTTCTTTCCGTGGCTAGCTAGATTCGATCTTCAAGGGCTTGTGAAGCAGATGCGTGTGTATGCTCACGAGCTCGATGCCATATTGGATGGAGCCATCGAGCAGATGCAAAAGCTGGGAAGTAGGAATGATGGTGAATGCAAAGACTTTTTGCAACATCTGATGAAATTAAAGGACCAAGAAGTTAATTCGGAGATTCCCATCACAGTTAACCATGTCAAAGGCGTACTTGTGGTAAATGACTGTTTCAGTTTCCTAATTTGGCTGCACGTGATTATAGCTCCTTTTGAAAAGTGAAAATAGAACCCTAGAATGATTTCATCGACAAGAAATACGCGTAAAATGTTTTCAGATTTTAAAAATTTTGGTGTTAATTTTTGCATATTACATCTATCAAGAGTTTTTGAGCTCACATGCCTGTACATTCTCTAAAGTGAGGTTCATATCATAATTATTTGGGAAACCGACTTTTTCCAACGCAATCTGAACATGTGACCTCCAAAATCTTTACTAAGCAATATACTAATTTGTAACTTTTAACCACTAGCTTACTTTATTTGTTGTTGGTATTTTCGCATACAATCAGTTTGAGTTTGGCTACTTCAAAATTTAGATGGCAGATTTATGCTGAACTAGTCCAAGACATTCTGATTAAAAACGCATAACTGTATTTGTATGTTTCTTAATTCATGAGAGTGATTAATGTGTTTGGTATATGTTGTAAACGTGAAGGATATGGTGATTGGTGGTACTGATACATCTACAAACACAATAGAGTTTGCGATGGCCGAGCTTATAAGCAACCCAAAGTTGTTGAAGACAGCGCAACAAGAGCTAGACGAAGTTGTAGGAAAAGAAAACATTGTTGAAGAATCACACATCACTAAACTTCCTTACATACTAGCCATTATGAAAGAAACACTTAGACTTCATCCAACCATTCCTCTGTTAGTCCCTCACCGTCCAGCTGAAACTGCCGTGGTGGGCGGTTACACTATCCCTAAAGACACTAAAGTTTTCATCAATGCTTGGTCCATCCAAAGAGACCCAAACGTGTGGGAGAATCCGACTGAGTTTCGTCGAGAGGTTTCTTGATAACAATAATTCTTGTGATTTTACTGGAACTGATTACAGCTTTCTTCCGTTTGGTTCTGGCCGGAGAATTTGCGCTGGTGTAGCACTCGCTGAGAGGATGGTTTTGTACACTCTTGCGACCCTATTACATTCGTTCGACTGGAAGATTCCGGAAGGACGTGAGTTGGATCTGGAAGAGAAGTTTGGGATTGTGTTGAAGCTCAAGACCCCTCTTGTTGCCTTGCCGGTTCCGAGGTTGTCCGATTCGAATCTTTATCTATAGAAATTAGAAACTAAGATCTTTGTATTTAGCAATTCTTATTCAAAACCAAAACAAAATATTGCTGTTTTTGGGAGGTAAAATACAATCCTTGATTGGTACAACGGATGAAGAAACAGTAATGTTCTGTAGAAAGAGTATCTGCATAAGCTTCTTTTCGTATGCTTTTATTAATATTGTTAATACAGTTATTGGTAGAACAATAGCGATATACAATTTTAAAATTACCATAAAATTAGTATATAATATATTTTAAAAGATAATATATATTAAATTATAATATGTATTAATTATATATTTGTTATTAAAATAATGAATCTAATTTAATAATATAAATTAAACTAAATTTTAAAAGTGAAATATTATTAGTTTTAGAAAATAAATGTAAAATTTATTTTTGGATATAAAAATAATTTTGATATTATTAAATATTTATTGGTAGAGCAATAAAGGATTGATATATAATATTATCATACAAATTAATAAATGACATATAATTTATTTATTTCTAAATAATATAGATATGTTAATTTTATAATATATAATATATAAATATACATTATGTTATTTTTACTAAAATAATGAATGATATGTGTAATTATATAAATTATATTATATTTTAAATGTGAAATATTGTTCTTTTGAAAATTTAAAATATTTAATCTAACTTTTATATTTAAAATTATAAATTTATTTTTATTATAAACATAATTTTTCTACTGTTAAATAAAAATAAATTAATTATATATAATTATTTTAAATTTTCATATATTCTAACGTAAATGCTTTACCAAAAGCTTCATATGTGAACATTGAATAAAGAGCATTTTGAGAACATTAGCATCTTGTAAATGTTTTTCTAAGTGCTTTTATGATAAATATTGATTAGATAATAACGAGCATAATGCTTATACTAATGCTTTATGTTCTCAAAGTCATCTAAGTTTTTCATTTATAATGAATATTAATTATAATTATTTGTTCGGTAAAAAAAATAGCAATATTATTGAACTAGTGGAATTTTTTTTACTTCCATGTTTGGATATTAGTTTCATATCTGTTCAAACTTCCTTAATCTAAATTGCATGCCTACATGGTGTAACTATTAGTTACAAAAAGAAAAAAAATAGACGAAAATAAGACTACTTATTATTATTCCAAATATATATTTACATGCATATGGGCATAATTTTATGAATATTTATTAGTTTTGTTTTATTAATTCAAAACGATCCTGAAAAATATATTATTTATATTTTCAAAAGCTTAAATCAATTAAATTATTTATATATGAAAAATTATCATTAAAATATATATGCTTATTATTGTATTAGAATTTTAAAAAACTAAAATAGTGGAAATATTTTAGAAAATATTTTTATACAAATATTTTTGTTTGATTAATATTTAATTATAAATGGTTCTGTATCTTAATTTTTTAACTTTTATAATGGAAAAATTATTTTAAGATAACAACACAAAATATAAGAATTATCTTATTTAAAAACAATTAATATTATTAATATAAATTCATAAGAATTATCCTATTTTAAAAAGTATTAACATTATTTATATAAATTCGTTTTGAATATATATAATAAATTTGTAAATAATAATATAGATATAGATATAGAGAAAAATTTATATCTTATTTTAAATTTAATAATAGAAATAATTATTTTAAGATAAAAACACAATATATAAGAATTATCTTATTTCAAAAATAATTAATATGATTAATTTCAATTCGTTTTAATTATAAATAAAAATTCATTAATGGTATCATTGACTTTAACCTTTCTAACTTTTAAAGTGAGAGCTCCATTCTAAAAATAACATGAAATAATTTCTTAGTTTGATTATTTTTTTGATAAAAGCACATATACTTTATATTCTTAGAGAACTTAACTATGTTTTAACATCAAATGGCACATATATAATTTAGAAAACATTATTAGGTTTCAAATTTGAAATCATTAAAAATAGTTTTACACATTACTTACATACTTAATTTATCTTTTCAATCTGAATATACATTTTGACATGTAAGCAGAACTTAATATATTCATATTGGATAATTTTCTTACTGAATATTTATTAGTTTATAATTAATAATTCAAACCATCCTGAAAATTTATTGTTTATATTTTCAAAGAGTTTAAATCAATTAAATTATTTATATATGATAAAATTTATCATTAAAATATATATATGCTTATTATTGTATTAAATTTTGAAAACACTAACATATTAGAAATATTTTAGAAAATATTTTTATACTAATGTTTTGTTTGATTAGCATTTAATTATAAATGGTTCTGTATCTTAATTTTTTAACTTTTATAATAGAAATAATTATTTTAAGATAACAACACAATATATAAGAATTATTTTATTTTAAAAAATTAATATTATTAATATAAATTCGTTTTAGTTATACAATAAATTTGCAAATAATAGTATAGATATAGATAAAATAGTTTTATATTTTATTTTAATTTTATAATAAAGTAATTATTTTAAGATAACAACACAATATATAAGAATTATATTATGTTAATAATAATTAATTTGATTAATTTAAATTCGCTTTTACTTATATATTAAAATTTATTAAGATATTAAGAGTATCATTGACTTTAACGCTCTAACTTTTAGCGTGATAACTTGCAAATAATAGTGTAGATATATAATAAATATCATACAATATATTTTTAAACAGCATAAAATAGTTCTAAAGAGAAAAATGACTAAAATAGATTTGTCAGTTTAAAACTCATTTTAGTTATACCATAAATTTGCAAATAATAGTATAGATATAGATAAAATAGTTTTATATCTTATTTAAATTTTTATATTAGAAATAATTATTTTAAGATAACAACACAATATATAAGAATTATATTATTTTAAAAATAACTAATATGATTAATTTAAATTCGCTTTTAATTATTATAAAATTTATTGAGAGTATAATTGATTTTAACCACTCTAACTTTTAACGTGATAGCTCCGTTCTGAAAATCACTTGCAAATAATAGTGTAGATATATAAGAAATTTCCTACAATATATTTTAAATAACATAAAATAGTCCTAAAGAGAAAAATGACTAAAACAGATTTATCAAAGTTTAAAACTCATTATCCATAAATTTAAATGGTATAAATTAATATTACGTTATTTTGGGAATACGATTAGGATTTGGAGATTAGAGTTTGGGGTCTATAATTTAAGATCAAGAATATAAAATTGAAAATAATAACATTTTAGTTATAAAAGCTGAAACTTTAATCTTTTTACCTTTTAATAAATATTATTTTGGACATTCTTTTCTAGTGGGCTATTTTGATCATAAAATTATTGTACAGAATTTTATGGGATTGACATATAAAATTTAAATTTTTTTTAAACAGAGTACTGTACATACGAATTATGTTGTGTCGACAATTCCCCTGTTCCTTTGTTTGACGCTGCGATCGGCGTTAGCGACCGGAAACCACATCCATTCCCATGGCTGACGGGACAAAACAACTTTTTTTTTCAGTCGCTGCGGCTAAGTATCTTTAATATTTCAGACGCTGAAAATCACGACGACAGTGGTCCCTTGAGATTTGGGCAAAAAATATACCGCTGCATCTTACATCGGCAGCCATGGCATCGAAGGCACTGAACATCAGTGTATTTTTTTGACGCAGCCGCTGATCACAAACAGTGTAATCTCCTTATGATTGCATATCAATGTCATATGTGAAAAGTTATTCTTGTCACAGACTCACAGATAATAGTTTCATAATTACGTATAGCGTACAGTCACCCTTGTGATCGTGTATATATAAATGTACATGCATGATCAGTTACAGAATGCAATTGGGTATGCTGTTGCGTATCCAAATCCGACCTAAATAAAGATGTAACCAAACCCAACCCAAAATTCTAAAATACCTAAATAAATTATAAAAAATTTAGTATTGAAATACTCAAAGTACAAATAATGATCCGAACAATTATCAGAATATCCTGATCTTAAAACACATTAAAATCATGTAGCCTTGTAAGGCAATCAAGATACATGAAATCCAATATAATCTCTGACAGCTTAATTACCATGACTTAAAGATTTAACAAAAGAAGAAAAAAAGAAGATAATTACAACTTAGGGCCTGATTGGCAAGCGGATGAAAGCATAGATGTATGCTATAAAAGTAGTATCTTGCGAAGCTATGCTTTGCTAAACTGTTTAATAGATTGATTGGTAGAGCAGTATGGACATGCTATTTAAAATTATTATTAAAATTAGTATATATATATATATAATATATTTATTATAATGAATATATTTATAATATATATATATATTTATTTATTTATTTTATTTTATATATTAATATATATATATATATATTATTAATATATAAAAGATATATAATTATTTTATTTTTATTTACTAATTTCAAAATTATGTTTATATCGAAAATGTTATTTTAAAAATAAATTTTATAATTAACATATCTATGTTAAAATAATATTTCGCATTTAAAATATAATATAATTTATGTGATTAATTTAATTATATTATATTTTAAAATTTAATTTATATAATTAATTTAAAATATAATTTATATAATTATTTTATATAATTTATTTAATAAATTTATATAATTAATTTAAAATATAATTTATAAAATTAATTTAATATAATAAAATTATATTTTAAATGTGAAATAATATTTAAAAATATTTATATGGTAAATTTATTTTAGAAATCAAAATTTCATTTTCTGGGTATAAAAATAATTTTATGATATTATTAAAAATCAAATAAATGAACTAATTATATATTATTCTTAAATTTATAAATTATAAATGCAAATGCTCTTCCAAAAGCTTCATATGAGAGCATTTGGAGATCATTAGCATGTAGTAAATGCTCTTTTAAATGCTTTTCTAACAAATGTTAATTGGATAATGTAGAGCATAATGCTAATGCTAATGTTCTACCAATCAAGGCCTTAGAAGTAAAAGAAGTCTCTTCTTCTTTCCCGGAAAATCCTCATTTTGACTTCCTCCTCCATCTTTACTCTCTCTACCAACCAACAACCCTAACCCTAATCGATCCCCCGGCGAAAATGTCTCACCTCGAGATCTTCCTTCCACTCCCGGCAAGTACAAAACTGATAAAGCCCTCCCTTACGGAATCCTCCACCACCACCATTACCTCCGCCTCTCGAAACCCACCCTTTGGGCTTCCCTCTTCCTCGCTCTCTTCCTCTTCTACCTCCTCTTATCCCCTCCCCCGACCCCATCTCGCCGCAACCTCAACGACTCATTGTCCCTCCCCGCTTCTAAATACAGCGGCTCTCAGTGGGAGAAACAAGTCCGTAAATCCGCCCACCCCAGGTCCCGCGGCGGTTTAACCGTTCTGGTCAGCAGAGCCGCCGGATTCGTCGGAACCCACGTCTCGATCGCCCTCCGGAGACGCGGCGACGGGGTCCTGGGCCTCGACAATTTCAACCGCTACTACGATCCGAAGCTGAAGCGAGGGCAGGCGCGGGGCTCTGGAGACGGAGTCTTCGTAGTCGAAGGGACATAAGCGACGCTTTCTGCTCGAAGCTATCGACATCGTCCTCTTCACGCGTAATGCACCTTGCGGCTCAGGCGGGATCCGTTCATGATTCAGAACCCGGATCGTATGTAAACAGCAACATCGTCGGGTTCGTGAATCTGCTCAAGTCTCGAAGCGAATCCTCAGCCCGGTTCTCGGGCTTCCTCTAGCTCTGTCTACGGTCTCAACACGAAAGTGCCCTTCGGAGAAAGACCATACGGGCCATCCCACGAGCTTATCGTGACTCTGAAGAAAGCGCGGAAGGGATAGCTCACACTTATAACAATACTATCTTCATTATCCATCTTCTACCAATCACCACCATCTCTAATCTCCATAGATTCCACCTCTGTTCCATTCACAATCTCATCATCATCGAATAAAACTTGTAACCCCAAGCCTTGTGGGAACCAAATTCACACCGTCGAGGTTTTAGTTGATAAAGATGGAGGAAAATCGAGTGAATCCGATTTTCCTTGAAGGTCCAATTCTCTGCGTAATCACTTTAGAACAATAAGAAGCAAGGCGAAGTAAATAGTCACTCGAGGCGTTTTATTAATTGAATAGTATGAATACAAGATTTCTCGAGGAGTAGAGATATGCTAACAACAGAAGAAGGCCAAGGCGTTCTAAGCCTCTTAGTCTAACCACCTAAGCCCTACGTTCTCTAAGCTAGCAAAAGTTCTCTAAGTCTAAAATCTCGGATCCCCTTTTCTTCTACCCCAGCTCTCCTTATATAGTCGCTTTAGGTCGGTGGCCCGTTTATTCCTCTGCCCGGATCCAAGTTTATCTCTTTTGGGAATATTTCTTTTCCGTTGATCTTCGTAATCATCCTCAGTCTTGACATTGATTTTGGAAACTTGACATTTATCCTACGTCAGAGTTAGGATAAACCATCATAGTCCCTATGGGCTCGGATCCCCTCTGAGATCATAGGTGGACCTCTAGACAAGTTTGGATCCTTGCGGACTGTCTTTAGACCCTTCGGTTTATACAATTTTCGGTTTTATTAAGTAGAACCGGGAATAACTTCAACGAAGCGAAGTGAAGCATGTTTTCGAAGGTCGGATGTCACAGCGATACGGAAAGTATCGGGATCAAAGTAAGTCGGACAGGCTGGGGTTAGGTCAGTTCGTCTGTCAAGTGACCTGCGTGCTGGTCAAGCTCGCCACAAGTACACCCATACCAGTTGAGCTTCGCCGCATGTGACCAGCGTGTTGGTCATGCTCGCCCGGCGAGCACACCCATACTGAGGTTGAACTTCGCCGTGAGCTGACCATGCTGGTCGAGCACACCGGCGACACCCATCTGGGGTGAGCTTCGCCGCCGAGCTGACCAGCGTCGGTCGAGCTCGCCCGCGACACACCATTCTGGGGTTGAGCTCGTCGGCGATCTGACCCGTCGGTCGAGTTCGTCCGGTCGAGCACGCCGGCGAGCATACCGTGCTTTCGGGTTGAGATCGCCGCGAGCTGACCGCGTCTGGTCGAGCTCGCCCGGCGAGCACCATATGACGGGCTGAGCTCGCCGGGACTGATAACGTCGGTCGAGATCGCCTGAGCACACCGATGCTAGAATTTAGCTTGCCGGCGAACTGACCATCTTGTCGAGCTCGCCCGAGCACACCGATGGCGGGGCTGAGCTTCGCCGGCTGAGTGACCGATCGGTCGAATCGCCGAGCACACCGTTAGGGTTGAGCTCGCCCGGCGAGCTGACTTCAAGACTTCGGTCAAGCTTCGCCCGGCGAGCACGAGCTCACCCGGCGACTGACCGCTCTGGTCAACGCCCGCGAGCACCCATGCTGGGCTGAGCTTGCGGCGAGCTGGTACGTTCCGGTCGAGCTCGCCCGAGCACACTCGTGCCAGCTGTGCTTTCGCCCGGCGAGCACACCACGCCGAGTCGAGCTTCGCCCGGCGAGCTAACCGATGTCAGTCAAGCTGGCGGCACACGATGCGAGTTGAGCTTCGCCGCTGACCGTTGTACCAGTTGAGCTCTCCCGGCGAAACACACCGGGTGTGAGCTTCGCCGAAAGCTGACCGGTGTCGGGTTGAGCTCACCAGCTCACCGATGCGAGGCCGAGCTTCGCCGGCGAGTGTGGAACGAAATTCGCTGTGTCGATTTTAATGAATAAGATTAGCGGAGTTAACCCGACTTTCCTTGAAGGTCCGAATTCTGCGACGATGACCAAGTGACGAATAATGCGGAAAAGGTTTTGTTAAGATTTGGGACTGGACCTTAAGAAAGGCTGCCTTACCCCTTTAGGATCAAGTCGGACGTAGTTCAGTTAAAAGAGTTGAACAAGAGATCTAACCGTCTGGAGGGTTCGTTGTGTATGGCGTTAGTCATAGAAGCGGGCATGTCGAAGATAATGCCTAGGGTTTCTATGCGGGCCTCGAGTAAGAGAATTGTTAGATCCTTAGAGGAGGGGTCTCGGAGAAGATAAAGCTAGAACAAGAGGCGGCCAGACGTTCTAAGTCCTGCCTCGCTGGCCTAACCGCTAAGTTCTAAGTTCTCTGCTAGCGGGAGTTCTCTAAGTCTAGATTCTAGGATTTTCGGATCTTTTTGGATGCCCTTCTCCTGCTCTTGCTCTCCTTATATACCCACTCTAGGTCGGTTTGCCTTAAGATGATGGACCTGCCTTTGGGCCCAAGCTTATCTCTTCAGGAAATATTCCATTTTAAGTCGATCTCCGTAATTATCCTCGAGTTTTCGACTTGAGGTTTATCCGATGTTGGAAATCGGATAAACCGTCATAGCCTGATTGGTCCCGAATTCTTAAAATTGTAAGTAAGTCCATGGACTCGTTTTAAGTCGTTGAGCGTTTATAATGATTTCTCGGAAGACTATCTTTCTCGTAAAATAAACCGTATAGCCTAAAGGATCGATGTTCAAGTTAATCGACCTTGTTTTATCGCGATATCTTCTAGAAATCCAATCCTTCTAGTTTTGTCGTAAAACATCGAGGGCGATTCCAATCAAGTCGAAAGATGTTTATTCCGTAGCCTTGACTGTACCAAACTCGAGGA